>QLTV01002141.1:4580023-4596984 GCA_003457575.1 Thermophis baileyi
TTCTATTCTATTCTATTCTATTCTATTCTATTCTATTCTATTCTATTCTATTCTATTCTATTCTATTCTATTCTATTCTATTCTATTCTATGTTTCCTTAACACACAACAAAATACATGCTTAGGTCAACCCCAGGTTCTTAAATTTTAGAAAGGAAAGGATCAGTGGTGGGATTCAATTTTTTTTACTACTGGTTCTGTGGGTGTGGCTTGGTGGGCGTGGCATGGCTTGGTGGGCGTGGCAGGGGAAGGATACTGTAAAATCTCCATTCCCACCCCACTCCAGGGGAAGGTTACTGCAAAATCCTCATTTCCTCCCGATCAGCTGGGACTGGGGAGGCAGAGAATAGATGGGGGCAGGGCCAGTCAGAGGTGGTATTTACCGGCTCTCCGAACTACTCAAAATTTCCACTACCGGTTCTCCAGAACTGGTCAGAACCTGCTGAAACCCACCTCTGGAAAGGATTCACCCCAACGAAAGATCATTTGCAGTGAAGAAGGAATAATAGTAGCTAATGCTTTTTCCAGCCTCCATTGTCCTACTATAATTTTGCTTACAGTAAAATACTCATAATTTCTCTCATTAGGTTTTGAAATATGGATTAAAAAACCTCATTAATCCATATTTCTGATTTTTTAAAGAAGTCACTGAGACCTATAGGGGAATATTATAAAAATATTTGACTATGTAAAGATTTTCTTTGTCATATTTCTGGACTTAACACAACTTGCTATCTTAGTTGTACACAGATCTCAGATTTTAATCGCCATTTCCCCAATTATATATTCATCTGAATGCATGAAGAGCTAGAAGTAAGGGCTGACTGGAAGCACATGTGCACATCAACCCACATCTCTACCTTGCATTTATTCAGGTGGGAAAGAAGGTATATTTGAATTGTGTTCAGGAATGAATAGCAACAGCATTTAGACTTATATACTTATATACCACTCTGTAATGCTTTAGAACACTCTCTCAAAGCCAGATATCCATGCTGAAAATGAAGATTCCTCTTTCTGAAACTAAATCAACTTAGGGAAGACAGGACTTCTGTCACCCCAACTAAAGGTAGATGCCTTAGACTCTTACCTTGTTATAGATAACAACAGATGAAATGAGAGGTAACACTAAGGGGAAGCAGAGAAGAAAACTGTAGTGGCAGAGATGGGGAAAAACAAGTAGGATGTAATTTCTTCCTAGCACTCCTAACACAAATGGTCTGAAATGACTCTAGAGGCTTAATGAGGTCCTTATGGTGGGGGGTGGGAGAAGCAGAAAGCTAAGCAAAAGTTAATATTAAGCCAGATATGCTTTCCAATTATAACTAAGCAGTTACCCTTTTTCCTGGGATAGCTGGAGAATTAATATTAATCCAAGAAATTTAATCGATTTTCTAAAAAGATAAGCACCTTTTTATTCCTGGATACAACACACATGTACTTTGTGTATTATCATAGCATACTTAAATATCTT
The DNA here is from genome assembly GCA_003457575.1 of Thermophis baileyi. NCBI lineage: Eukaryota > Metazoa > Chordata > Lepidosauria > Squamata > Dipsadidae > Thermophis > Thermophis baileyi. The sequence continues at coordinate 4,581,497 of QLTV01002141.1, forward strand.
AAATGAAATTTACCCCCACTAGATTATCATTTTTGCATAGATTCCTTTATTTCTCACACACAAATTGATTCTTCAAACAGCAATAACTTGTTTTATTTGACTGGTCCTCTATTTCGGATTCTTGAAATATAATACTTGATTGTAAATTCACAGTGAAGCACCCACAGGGTTTCAGCTTTTGTCTAGTAAAGTTGAATCAGGATTGATTTTATTAAAACCAATAAAATAAACAACCTGACTTTGAGGATCGTAGGTTCCTTACCTCTACCTTTCATGTGTGCAGTCAGCTCCATTTTCCATGGACTGACAGGAACCAGTTCTGCCAAGTGTATATGATTGACATTTGCAACTCAGTAAAGGGTTATCCTGAAGGAAAGGGAAACTATTTTATTACATAAATACCATGCTTAGTTGTATCTCAAATACATAGCATTCATTTCAATGAATTAATCATGTTCACAATCGATTACCCTGAAACTTAAATTTGCTCTTTGAAGATATTTCCTTTGAATAAATTTTTCTCCTGCCAAAGTAGGTATCTGTAGTCAAATAAGAAATTATGATATACAGGCTATAAGAACTACATATATTACATGTGTTCTGTAATCCAACAATTATATTTTACTGGGTAGAGTAATATAATCCTTTCACACAAATTTCTTAGAGGTTTAATAAGTTTCAGGCAGAACTGAAGGACATAATTTAACAAGAGTTACTGGAAAAGGAAACTGTTGAATGCCTCTTCATGTTGTGCATATTAGACAAAGAAAATGTTATTACACTAATGGAGTTGAAAAATATAATGAAAATATTCAGTGCTCTATTGATCAAATTCCTTGGCAAAAATCATCATTTTGAGGATGCAACTTAATTTGTAATTTCATACCAATGCATCGTAGATACATAAAAATTAAACCTGTCTGCCACTACTCTGTTCTTGTATGAAAAATAGCTTTGTTTTAAAAAGACATAAAAATTGCATTTCTTTCATTTCTGAAAGTAATCAGCTCTGACATTCAGTGACATAAATCTTTGCTTTATTCATTTTTCGTCTTCTACTGGAACAATAAAATGAAATGTTTTTAAAGGTGATGATTGAAGCAATTGAAATTAACATCTGCTCTCCTGGTAAACATCCTGAGGTTTAAGGTAAATGAAAGTTTGGATTGCTTAAGTCTTTTATGTGTTCAACACAGTAGATTTTACTTTTGTAAAGAAAACCAATATTGTTTACAAATTTCTTCTGCATTGAGCTTAACTGAAATTCAAAGATCTATGTACTTATAGTTGCCTCATATTTACATTTCACTGGTAAATACAACATAAGATCATGCTATATGTACCTTAGAAAATAAAGTTTTCCTTCCTACTTTTCATCCAATTACAGTGGGTTGAATACCAGGGTGCTTCTCAAAATGATTTTTTGTAATGTGAATCTAAAGTGACATGTGTGGAAAAAAATAATCACAGAGGTAAGCAAGTTTCACCTGAGACTTGATTGATTACATGTCATCAAGTCAGTGTCAGCTCTTAGCAACTACACAGATAGATTTTCTCCATGATGATCCGTCCTAACCTGGTCCTTCACCAGTGTAACCGAGTCCATCCACCTTGCTGCTGGTCATCTTTTTCTTCTCTTTCCTTTCAATTTTCCCAGCATTAGAGCCTTCTCCAGAAAGATACAGTAGGTCTTCATATAATGTGTCTGAAATATGATAACTTGAGCCTTACTTGGCCAGGAGCCGAGGTGGCGCAGTGGTTAGAGTGCAGCACTGCAGGCTACTTCAGCTGACTGCTAGCTGCAGTTCGGCGGTTCAAGTCTCACCGGCTCAAGGTTGACTCAGCCTTCCATCCTTCTGAGGTGGGTAAAATGAGGACCCAGATTGTTGGGGGCAATATGCTGACTCTGTAAACCGCTTAGAGAGGGCTGTAAAGCACTATAAAGCGGTATATAAGTCTAAGTGCTATTGCTAGTGCTATTGCTATACTGAAACAATAAAGAAAATGCAGGGCTGAACATGTGATTCTGCTATCGCCATGTATTGCCATGTATTGTAGATCTATGAAGGGATGTTATTGAGAAATAGCATCCACATTACTGCAAAAAATATTTTTAGGCAGCCTTCCTCAACTTCTGGGTAGTCAGGTGTATGGTTGGTTGGAAAATTCTGGACACTGTGCCATAGATATGAAGAGTCGTGGGCTGGAGAAAATTGATACATGGAAGTTCTTTACAAGTTAGCTAATCAGCCAGTTTTCCCAAGGAATACCAGAGGTATACCAATTGTAGTTGCAGCAAAAAAAAAAAAAAAAAAAAAAAAAAGTGTCCATGTTATAAAAATAAATATAGGAACTGAACAGAGAAATGTTTTTAATTAGCACTATTTTATTTTTTAATTGATAGCACTGAGATAATTCTCATTGCAAAAATGCAAAATAACATTTATGCATATTTTCTTCCAATTAGCATTATCTTCTAAGCTTTCTGCCAATTTCTTATTAAAAAGGATTGCTGCTATTTATTCCATCAATGAGCACAGTTACCTTCAACAGGGTGATAAATTGTAAATAGTAAAAAAAATTATATTGCAATTTTAACTTTTTAACATTTCTGCAGTTTAACTCCTTTCTTTATGAAACTGCAGTGCTTTGCATGTGCATTTTAATAATTGATGGTGCCTAGGGAGAGAAATTACGATATTGTATTTCAACCTTGGTAAATTCAAATTAAGATGAATAATGCAATCCTGGGCACCATACAATTTTGTAAATCAGCAACACTTGGTACAATTTGGTAGAAAAATTTTCAGTAGGTTTCATAGATCTTGACTGATTTAAAAAGTCTGTATCTTGTAGCAGAAAACCTTTTTGAAAAATCAATGCACTGTTTACAGAAAATGAACCAGTGTAAGTCTAGAGGCTTACATCATCTAGTTTTCTGATGAAATGAGCATAAGCATTGACTGAATATCTCATAGCCCTGTGCAAATCATTCAATGAGATGCTCTCATGAGTGAAGAACTCCACAGGATCTGTGTCTCAAAGCAACAATATAACCACCATTCTTCACAAGCATGGACATCAGTTTCTGGACCTTCCCAATATCTTTTGGACATGAATGTATTATGTGCCAGAAGACACATCCACTGGGATAGCCAGAAAAGCATAACAGCTTAATGGTTTTCAGGAACAGATCCAGATGAACACTCTTCTTGCTGGCAGAGGGAAGCTCTGAATGATTTGCTGAGGCCTAATACTAATTAATACATATTTAATATGTTTCTATATTTCCAATAAATCACACAAAGAAAGTGCCTATTAGCTTTGGAATACTGCTGAACAACTGTTTTATTGTTTCTCTGGACAATAAAATCATAGAATATGTAAGAACATGTTACCTGTGCATTTATCTCACATCAAAAGGAATTTGAATTACTACAATTATTTTTACAAAAACTGGTCTGCTTCCATTATCATATTGTTGCTGAATATTTGGTGGGAAAAATCCAATATTTATTTAGGATTAATACAGTATATTTTCAATTTAATAATCAAAAGGCCAAATTTAATTTTGCAACAGATGAATATCCACAATTCTACCTGTTTGCCATATAGATGATAAGCATTTTCTTTCACAAAAATCAATATAATGTGAGTATATCATACCAAATGTGTCTGTAAAACACTTAGCTGCAAATATTCAAATCCATTAGCTAAGCTATAAATTAAAAGGAAAGACTGTTGCTTTCAGAAACACTAAACACTGGATTGTAATCTGTAGGAAAGGAAATTCTTGGCTTTGGAGTACTTATTAATTGAAAACCAACCAAACATCAGAGAAAAATCACATTTTAAAAATGGTTCCCTCTCCCATCATTGCAATTTTTTAGTTGTTTTTTTCTGGCAATTGTTTTGCTTTGGTTTTTCCTAGGGATTTCCCTGCTTGGTTGCAACAGCGTCCCCTTGCTTTCCACCACATTCACTGAAGTTCACATAGCAAGGCAATCAATGCATAATGCAATAAGTTTTATTTTACTTCTGCTTTGAGATACAGATCTTGAGCCAGAGCTGATTTGGGATAAGAGTGTATGATTCATCCCATGGTCATCCAGCTGGCTTCCTTGCTTAAGAGATGAGAAGAACCTTGGTTTCCCAATCCTTGTTCATACCTAAACCTACCAGGATTATGTTTTTCTTTTTAAAAAGTACATGCATCAAAAGCTGTATTCAAATACAAATGCATACTGCTTTTTCTCTATCACTAGATAAAGAACAAAGTACTGGTCTTTTCTTTACCACAATTTTACTCTAGAAATTGAGTTAAAAGCCTCCTTTAAACCAATAAAATTGGCTTACATGTTTTTAGATGGCTGGAATATTTTTCCACCAAACAGGAAAAACTGTTGACTGTCCAGTTCAAAAAGCCAACTTGTTCCTCAGCTAATAGCTTTTCTTGCGTCAGCCAATCAATCCATGTAGAAATGTCTAGTTTACAGTTTACTAGTCATACTTACTAGACTGGCTGGGCACTAATTGGTTGGGTTAAGTTTCTCTCCTATTTAAAAAAAATTGGAATTATTATTGATTGTTGCCACTCTTTAGGTAACTGCAAGGACTGATCAAATATAAGTAAATTAGGTGGTGTAATCAAATTCCCAGTAAACACTTTTCCTATTTTTGTGCTATAAGATCAATGTAGTAGGTTGTGAGACATTTTTTTCATGACAAAGAACTTGAAATCAACTATTCTAAAACAAAGAAATGTTTCTGTTTATAAACTGTCATGCAACCCTGTATCAGTGACATTCAAATAGAACAGAGCAGGGTATTCCAATACTTGCAAGTCTATTTTCAATATTTCACTTTGTGGGGATATCAGTTTTGTGATCTCTAAGTTTATGCCCAAATGAGTTGAAATGCCATGATGAGTTTTGCAAGATGTAACAGTAATTGTTTCAGCTGCTGTCAGGTTGTGCAGAGCAAAGGTGCTGAGTCTCCTGCTGTAGGCACAAGGCTTGAGGGCTCTGGAAGCAAATCAATCCAATTTAAAAAACAAAACAAAACCATATTTTGTATCTTTTACTGGGTGCACAATACATTTGTCCATTTGGAGCTTTGTTTACGTTTGTTAATGCTCATATGAAAAACTACTATTTAAAATATCAGATAAAATTAGTTTGTGCGGGTGATCTTGATTCAATCTTCTTTCTGAAAGATTATCTCTTAAAATAGATACAGCCAAGGATTTAACTTATTGTGGCTTGTCAATTGAATCTCCAATCACCCTTGCCCTTGAAAAGCTTTATGAAGGTTAGCAGAGTCCTTGATTTTAATCTACAGAGAGGTAGAATTAAGGCCAAAAATCATTGCAATAGAGACCTCTTTTCCAAGCTCCTCTCAACATAGATAAATAGAAGATTGATAAATTACTTCACTATAGCAAGGCTTGATACCTTAACCTCTAGGGGTCTGGAGGGAAGATAAAATTGTGCCCCATTTTCAGAAAGTTTATGTTCATGACTATCATAGCAACTGCTCATATATTGCAGCTCTATACTTTTTATGATTGCTGGAGCTCCAAGCCACTATCATCCTTCTTAGCATTTAGGTCAGTCTAAAGAAAAGGTAGTATATTTTCTATTAGACAATTGGTTCACTACTATTCCCATGAAAGTAGCTAAATTCTGTTCTATTGCATTTCCCCCCAGAAAACACAGGGTTTTAACTCAGCTTTAGGATCTCTATATTATTTTGTTTCACTGTGTGTTTTAAATAAATCTTTGTTAACTGTATCCCTTGATATTTGATTCTCTCTCTCCCCCTCTGTCTCTTTTGTTGGTGGGAAGGGATGCCTTGACTGAAAATAAATAAATAAAAGTAACTTAATCCAAAGTTTTTGGAAGAGTTTTTAGGGGAAATACCATGACATTTCTTTCCATAGCTCCACAAAGTACCGTATTTTTCGGAGTATAAGACGCACCGGACTATAAGACGCACCTAGATTTTAGAGGAGGAAAACAAGGAAAAAAGTATTCTGAACCAAATGGTGTAGTAATATATTATTTAATAAAATACCAGCATAGCAGAATACTTTTTACAACCATGTATACTTTTTACAACCATGTATACTTTTTACAACCATGTATACTTTTTACAACCATGTATACTTTTTACAACCATGTATACTTTTTACAACCATGTATACTTTTTACAACCATGTATACTTTTTACAACCATGTATACTTTTTACTACCATAAAGTCAACAGTGGTATTAAGAACCATCATCACTGTCATTAACAAATGAGGAGAGACTTTAAGGTTCAAACATTCCTCTAATTTTCTGGAAACCCCAAGAACTCCTCATTGTCGCTGGTGTCAGAGTTTAGGAAGCTCAGTTGCTCACAATCACTGATATCACTTTCTTTGCTACCTTCATAAATGATATCATCTTCAGTTCCATCTAAGGCATTGCTAATGCCACATTTTTTGAAGGACCATGTAACAATTTCACTGAGTGCCATGATGTTTTCACCCATTCACAAACTTGAGTGATAGTGGGCCTCCTCATTAGTCCAGTGGGTGTCAGATCATGATTATCAGCAGCCATCTATTTTTTCCACTCTTCTCGCATGTGCACTTTGAATGGCTTGTTGATGGAAACGTCAAGAGGTTGCAACTGGCTGGTAAGACCCCCAGGAATTACAGCTAGACGAGTCTTCACTTCTTTGAATCTTTTCTTTGTGGTTTCACTAATATGTGCTCTAAACTGGACAAGCACTAATAAAGCTGGTTTTCTCAGAAGCCCTCCAGGACGTTTGAACCACACTTTTTCAATCCATACTTTCATGCCATGTTCGTCCATCCATCCTTTCTCATGGACATGCACAACAACACCTCTTGGAATCACTTCTTTTGGGAAAGTTTTCCTTTTCAATATTAACATTGGTGGCAATTTGGTGCCATCTGCACAGCAGGACAACACAACCGTGTAATGTGTTTTCTCATGTCCTGAGGTTTTCACGGTTATGCTTTTGGCACCTTTCACATCAACAGTCCTATTTGATGGCACATCAAAAGTTAGAGGGACTTCATCCATATTCCCAATCTGGCCAATTTCAAAATTATTTTTCTTCCTGGAGTCTATCACAAAAGTATGAAAAGACAGAATCTTAGATTCATACTCTTTTGGCATTTTTTGTGCAATTCTAGTTTTGGTGCGCATAACAAGGCCATATCGCCTCATAAATCTGAAGCACCACGATGGTGATCCAGTAAAATCCTGAATGCCTTTCTGTGTAGCAATGCATTTGGCTTCATACATCACCATTTTTGTGGTGACTGCGAAGCCACTGTTCCGGTGACCTGTGATCCAGTCTCTCATGTCCTCTTCTAACTGTGGCCACTTTGCTGGAAGCCCATGAAAGTTATGCTTGCTTTTATCCTTTACCTTTTGCATCTGATCCACCTGTGTCCTCCACTCTCTTATCACTTTTTCAGTTGGAGGTGGTCCAAAATGTTTCTCTGCTGCTCTGTTTCCATGTTCCTCAGCATATTTCATGACTTGCAGCTTGAAAGAGATTTTGTATGCTTGCCTTTTTAGCTTTGACATTTTTCTGCAAGAAAGAACAATAATGTATCCTTTATAACAATGCAGAGCACTGTAGCTGAAACCATGTTCATACATTCATATGCACATGCATACATCCACGCCCTAAACCTCAGGAATGGGAGTTGAAGTCCACAAGTCTTAAACTTGCCAAGTTTGAAGACCCTTGCCCTAACCCTTAACCCAGGGGTCTTCAAACTTGACAGCTTTAAGACTTGTGGACTTCAACTCTCAGAATTCCTCCTCCAGTCATGTTAGCTCAGGAATGGGAGTTGAAGTCCACAAGTCTTAAACTTGCCAAGTTTGAAGACCCTTGCGCCCCTAACCATTTAAAAAATGGTGCTAACCTGTCAGGCGGTGATGGGGCGGCTGCCCAAGAACAGGTGAGACAGGCTTCGGGAAGTGGCAGCAGCAGCAGCAGCAGCAGCGGTGGCTCCTCCTCAGGCGGCCCGGAGGCAGGCTTCGGGCAGCGGCAGCAGCGGCGGCTCCTCCTCAGGTGGCCCAGAGGCAGGCTTTGGTAAATGGCAGCGGTGGGCGGCAGCGGCGGGCGGAAGCGGCGGGCGGCAGCAGCGGCAGCGGTTCTTCCTCAGGCGGCCCGGAGGCAGGCTTCGGGAAGCACCAGCGGTGGGTGGCGGGGGTGGCGGCAGCTCTTCCTCAGGTGGCCCGGAGGCAGGCTTTGGGCAGCAGTGGCAGCGGCTCTTCCTCAAGCAGCCCAGAGGCAGGCTTTGGGCAGCGGCAGCGGCAGCTCCTCCTCAGGTGGCCCGGAGGCAGGCTTCAGAAAGCGGCAGCGGCGGGCGGCAGCAGCTCTTCCTCAGGCGGCCCAGAGGCAGGCTTTGGGCAGCGGTGGCGGCGGCTCTTCCTCAAGCAGCCCAGAGGCAGGCTTTGGGCAGCAGCAGCGGCGGCTCCTCCTCAGGCAGCCCAGAGGCAGGCTTCGGGCAGCGGCGGCGGTGGCGGCAGCTCCTCAGGTGGCCTGGGAGCAGGTGAGGCAGGCTTCGGGAAGTGGCAGCGGTGGCGGCGGCTCCTCCTCAGGCGGCCCAGAGGCAGGCTTCGGGCAGCGGCGGTGGCTCCTCAGGTGGCCCAGGAGCAGGTGAGGCAGGCTTCGGGCAGCGGTGGGGCTGCTCAAGTGGCGGCTCATGCAGGGTCTGGCTGGCATCCGGGCAATGGAGATGGGGCGGTAGGTCTGGCGATGAGGCGGCAAGTCTGGTGTGGCAGGGGTCCTCAGTCCTTGGCTAACTGCTCAACTGGCTCAATTTATAGCAAACGGTTCCACAGAACCATTTGATTTTCACCTTTCTGATTGGCGGTTGGATCAGTCTCCTGGAATACCGCCAATCAGCTGCCTGTTGCCACCCATTGTCGCCATTGTCACCATTGCTGCCATTGCCGCCATCGCACCAACTCCCTCCCCCCTCCCCCCAAGTATGGCTGATGCAACATTCGGAGTATAAGACACACCCAGATTTTCACCCTCTTTTTTGGGGGGGAAAGGTGCATCTTATACTCCGAAAAATACGGTAATTTGTGATAGCAGTAAAGGAAGGGGGGAGAGAGAAAAATGAGCAATGACAAATCTGAACAAATGATATGTTTTTAAGACCTGGAGCTTATCTTAATTGGTAATATTAATATAGAAATTGCAGATAATGAGGGAATAACAGAGTTGTAAGGGACCTTTGAGGTCTTCTAGTCCAATCCTCTGCTCAAGCAGGAAGCCCTATACAAGTGGTGTCAAACCTAATTTCATTGAGGGACGCATCAGGATTGTGTTTGATCTTGGGGGGGGGTGTGGAGTGGCCAGGATTGGCATGGCCAGCTCAACATCACTCGTGTTGGGGGTGCCTGTGGTGGCCCGAGCACTCTGCCAGTGAAAATGGGCTCCTGAGCTCCGTTTTTGGCTGCAATGGCGTCCTGCAAACCCTCTGCCAGTGAAAATGGAGCTCAGGAGGGAAGGCCGCAGGCCAAATCCTTCGCTGTTTCCAGGGCAGCCCCGCAGGCCAGATCTAAGCACTCCGTGGCCCAGATCTGGCCCCTGTGCCTTGAGTTTGACACCCTTGCCCTATACCATTTCAGACAAATGATTGTCCAATCTCTTCTTAAAAACCTCCAATACTTCTTTAAAAAGTGTTGGAGCACCCACAATTTCTGGAGGCAAGTTGTTCCATTGATTAATTTTTCCAACTGTCAGGAAATTTCTCCTTAGTTCTAGGTTGGTTCCCACCTTGATTAGTTTCCATCCATTACTTCTTGTCAGGGCCTTTGGAGAATAGGTTGACCCCCTTTTTATAACAGCCCCTTAGTTATTGGAATACTGCTATCATATCAGCCATAGTCCTTCTTTTCATTAAACTAGACATATCCAATTCCTGCAACTGTTCTTTGTATGTTTTAGCCTTCCGTCTCCTAATCATCTTCTTTGTTCTGAGGAAATAGAAGCTGAATGAGGGGTCAATACCTTCAGAAGAAAGTAGCAATGGGACCAGGGAAAGAAGCTACTTTGGGGGATATTCCAAGAAGTAGCTAACAGCCATATAAAAGAACTATGTTTGATTGTTGTCTTCAGTATCAGAGTGAGTAATAGCGAACAGAGTAAAAGCATAAGGTTATTCTCCTGAAGTATTTTCCTGCTGGGATTTCACCCTTGGGCTCTAACAAAGGGAGAAGGCCTACTTGACTCACTGGACAATTTCTTTCCTGATAAATTGGCCACCTTCTCTTTATCCATGTTGGTTGAGATGCCAACAGTCCTTTGCACAGCCCAAATTTCCCTCTCCCTTTGTTAATCGCCAGTTGTGGAAGTCTACTCAGATTAAATGCTACAGGTTTGTAGAATCGCTGTAATAAAGACATTGGCCAGGGAATCAGCCTGTGCATTGTATTGAGATATGGGCTTTTATTGTTTGTGCTAATGCTAATGAAAAAGAAACCAATAAGGAAGAACAAGGCTGAGCACTCTGATAATCCTGCTAGATTGAGGAGAAAATATTCACTTTATAAGGTGTATCTGAGCCATGGTGGCGCAGTGGTTAGAGTGCAGTACTGCAGGCTACTTCTGCCCACAGCCGGCTGCCTGCAATTTGGCAATTCAAACATCACTAGGCTCAAGGTTGACTCATCCTTCCATCCTTCCAAGGTGGGTAAAATGAGGACCCAGATTGTTGGGTGCAACAGGCTGACTCTGTAAACCGCTTAGAGAGGGCTGTAAAGCACTGTAAAGGGGTGTATAAATCTAAGTGCTATTGCTATTGCTATCTACCTTAATCATGACTGCAATGAAAGAAAATGAAATTCTATTTTCAACACTTACTAAAAAGAGAAGTACAATTACATATGATATTATCATTTCTGTTGCCTTTTTGTCAATGGTGTTTGAGACTTTTTTTTTTTTTTTTTTTGCATTAAGCTTTGCAAGGCAGAAATGCAAAAATAAATAATTCCCAATTAAATTGTTTTCAGATACTTGGTATTGTGGCCCTCCATGTTCTATGGCAGGTGATAGCCGCAGGAGTATAAACATATTAGTTTATGCATATAACCCAAATAAATAATCAATGCTTGTCACTAGCAATTGTTTTAGATTTTCTAACAGATGCCGCTATAATCAAGTATTCTTATATATTTTCATTAAGGATTCCGGAATAAAGTCTTTCTAGCATGAATGAGAAAGGAAATTAGGATTCCCAGTTCAATACATTGCATTATTTCTTAATTTGGCTGGTTTGTGATTTGACTTGATATTTGCACATTTTTACATGGATGGACAATCTTCTACAAAATCTAACAAAATGCACACAAGCTATTTTGTATGGGCAAAGATCTCAGAGCATGGCAGCTTTTTCTAGAATCTAGATGAATATATTCATTTGATTCAAAAGAAAGGAGAAAAAAGTTGATACAATCTAGCAGATTGCTGTAATGAACATTGCGTGTATTGTTTGGAATATAAGATCCTTCCCCACCAAAATCTACAAAACTATTTGTTTCCTCATACAACAGCGATTTCGTCTACATATATTGATTACTTCATTCCATAGTTGGGGGAGAGAAAGGAACGCCACTCTCTTAACAATAGTTCTTTCCTCCTTGTTTCATTTTTTTTCCTTCCTAGTGATCAATTGGCTGTACAAGGCAGCCTACCAAAACTTCATCCTACAAAAGGATTTTTTAGAAGAAGCAGTAAGGCTGGTAGGGTTCTGCAATATTAGGGTTTGAAGAATGAGGCATTCATTCAGATTGGGAAAGAACTAACAAATCCCTACCATGGTTTTCTGTTTCTTTTGGGGGGGGGGGGTTGACTTTGTCTCAGACTGAATTCAGATGGTTAGGATGGATCTGTATGTCTAGGAAGCAATGGGAATCCAAGAAAATGGCCAGTGTAGATATTGCTAAGGGTCTAGACAACACACCATGGTCAACTCACCTGTCATGCCCCCGTCGGAGCCTGAATCTGCCCGGGAAGATGAGCTGGAACAGGAGCTGACAGAGATCGAGGGGGCGGCTCCGTTGGCTTTGGAGGAAACTGGGGAAGGGCAGAGCCAGTCAGGCCAAGACATTTCAGGATTAGAACAGCTTGTAGACAGGAAAGAACAGGGGCAAGATGAACATGAGAGACAGAGCTCAGGCGATGAGCAAGGACCACCCCTTCCTGATCCTAGAGCACAAAGAGAAGAGAGAAGGCGAGAACAACACAGACTGAGCTGGCTACAAGGGAGGAGAGTGCCCCGCCCCCCTTCACAAGGCACACCTGGGGACTGAGATGTAAGGAGATTTATTTATTTATTTATTTCATCAAGCATGTATGAGATAACAGATATAAGTATAAACATGATTATGAATACATGAAATGGATATGAATGAAAGGGAATATTAGGACAGAGACAGTAGGCACGCTGGTGCGCTTATGCACGCCCCTTAAAGACCTCTTAGGAATGGGGTGAGGTTGACAGTAGACAGTCTAAGGTTAAGGTTTGGGGGGTTTGGGGAAGAAACCACAGTCAGGTAGTGCATTCTAGGCATTGACAACTCTGTTACTGAAGTTGTATTTTCTGCAATCAAGTTTGGAGCAGTTTACCATAAGTTTGTATCTATTGTATGCTCGTGTATTGTTGTGGTTAAAGCTGAAGTATTCATTGACAGGTAGGACATTGTAGCAGATAATTTTATGTACTATGCTTAGATGCCTTAGATACGCTTAGATGCCGGTGGGAGGGGCATTTGTCAGGAACAAACGTTGAATCTGTAGAGCCTCGTGTGCACTTGCCAACGTCTGGAGATTACTGTGTTCTGTCTTGTGGGGCTTGCCTGCTTCGCTGAACTTCTGGCTCTGGTTACTGTTTTGCTAACCTTGCTAACTGGACTTCTTGCTTGTTTACTGCTTTGCAAACCTTGCTTACTGGACTGCTGATCCTGGTTACTGTTTTGCAAACCTTGCTTACTGGACTGCTGGCCCTGGTTACTGCTTTGCTCACCTTGCTTACTGGACTACTCACAGCCAGAGGCTGTTGAAGGTGTGTGTGAGAGCTTTGCTCCAGGACTTGTATTAAACATGGGGACATTTGGGGGCAAAGTTGGAGCAATAAAGGGGAGTTAGACCTGTTATCTGGCTGTGTTGCTTTCGTGCCATGCCCTGGGTCATCACATCACCATGCCAACTTGCCATGGACAACTTGGACAACTATGGGACAAGTTGCCGTGGGACAAGAGTTACACAAATATTGAAGAAATAGTTGAATAGAATCATTTTAAAAAAGGATGCCAAAGGAGGACAAAATAAATTGTGAATGACAAAAATTAAAATAATATGTTTAATTATTTTAAATAATTAAATTGAATTGCTGAATTGTCCTGCAGTGAGTTGTCCCATAGTGAGTTGGCCATGGCGAGTTGATGGTGGTGAGTTGGCTGTGGCAAGTTGTCCCATTCCGATTCCTAGTGGTGTGTGGTTTCATGTTACTTCATAAAAGAGTCAGGCTTGGTTTTGCTGCTTGAGTGTATGAACTTCCTTTTAGATATTCCTACACACTTTTTTGGGGGGGGGGGTCTTTGAATCAGTGTTGACTCCTGGTGACTGCCTGGCTAAGTTCCTGCAGTTTTGTTGGAAATAGTTTTCCATTATCTCCTTCCTATTCATTCCTAGGGCTGAGAGAGAGTGCCTGGTCCAAGGCCATCCAGCTGGTTTCATACCTAAGGCAGCACCTGAATTCATAATTTTCAGGTTTCTAGCCTAGTGCTTTAAACACCACACCAAACTGGCTGTTTCTTATATGACAAAAGTGCCCCAAATGCTTTGCTTTGTGTAAGTCTGTATTTTCATTATGAATATGAAGATATGTGTAGCTTTGAACATGCAAAAGCATGCACAAATAGATAAACTAAAGGGGAGAAAATTCATGTTCTGACCCAGCCTTAGCAGAACCAAGGAACAGACTCCTTGTCCCGAAAACCCCCTCTTTATTTAGCTACTGTGAATTCATGGCATTCACACACAGAAAAGTCTAGGCAATAATCCTTCCAAGGGTTAATTGCAATAACAGACCTTATCAGTCCTTGGATAATTGCCAGTCTCAAAGCTGTAAATTAATTCCTGGCAAGAAGTCTCTGAGGCATGAACCACGATAAGCAAATCTTCCAAAATATGAACTGTTGTCTCCTGCAACCACCACTCCCCTTTTGCTTCTATTTATTCCCCAGCTAGGGAGGGGCCATTCAGCGTCCACGTGTGCCTTTCTTCCTGAGTCGGTCCCTGTTCCTCAGTTGTTCTCCTCTCCTGACAGCTCTGCACATACGCACATCTGGAACAGGCCCCAGCTGTTCTTCTTCCCCACTTATCTCTGACTCCAAAGGCATCTGGGAAATGTCGGAGGGCCCTGGCTCTATCTCTGCTTCTGACGCAGAGCATCCATTAGAGCCTTCCCCAGACTCCAGGACTGGCCCAAGTTCCTCCCCAACCTCCTCATCATCTGAGTCTGCCGCCAGCTCTGCTGGCAGCTGGCGGGCCACAACAATTCAAAGGGAAAGATCTAAAGATGTAAAAAGGAAAGTTCATGCTATAATTGTTTTTTAATGTCCATTTAATGTCCATTTTCTTGTATTGTACTAATACTTATTATTTACTACTAATAATAAGTAAATAAAGACACTGGACCAGAGGTTAAACTTGCTAGCATTATTCTTGAATTCTCTTTATTACATATTTTCTTTCATGTCCAACAACCAATGGAAAACTGCTCAGTTGGTTGCCTTTGTAAATAATTATTCAATAATAGGTAACTACATGTACCAAAAAGCTATGTATTTTTTTTATTTTGTACTGTCCAGAAATCCTGAAAAAAATAAACTAAACTAGTGTTCAATCCCTCTATGTTTTTTATCCTTTATCATTTTTCAGTGGTGAGAGGAAAATACATAACCATAATGACTGACTATAGATGTTTGACAAGAGTAATAGATATCTTAGCAGAGATAATATTTTCAGAACACTAATAGGATTCACTTCTGATCATTGCCATAATGATTACAGAATGAACAACTGTTACTCACTGATTTCTGCAGGCAAACAGTCCTTGAAACTGACAATGTGATTTTTTTTCAATTGCATTGTTGTTGTTGTTGTTGTTGTTGTTGTTGTTAGTTGAGAAGTCGTGTCCCACCCATCGCGACCCCATGGACAGCATTCCTCCAGGCCTTCCTGTCCTCTACCATCCTCTGGAGTCCATTTAAGCTCATGCCTACTGCTTCAATGACTCCATCCAGCCACCTCATTCTCTGTCGTCCCCTTTTTCTTTTGCCCTCAATCTTTCCCAGCATTAGGCTCTTCTCCAGTGAGTCCTTCCTTCTCATTAGGTGGCTAAAGTATTTGAGTTTTTTTTTTTTAATGGTCCGCCC
>QLTV01002141.1:4602025-4615325 GCA_003457575.1 Thermophis baileyi
TCAGCTACATAGTCAAGGTCTTTTCGAAGGGTTGTAGTGTTGTCGGTGGTGTTGAATAATTTTACATCATCTGCGAAGAGGACGCAGTTGCTTTTTATATTATCACATATGTCATTTATGTAAAGAATAAAGAGAGTTGGTCCTAAAACGCTGCCTTGGGGAACACCGCTGTTAACAGGAACAGGGTTTGATAGAGCTGTTCCTATTTTGACCACTTGTTTTCTATTTGACAGGAATGCAGTTATCCATTTGTGCAGGGGTCCAGAAATGCCATAAGATTTTAGTTTTAGAAGTAGTTTGTTGTGTATCACTGAGTCAAAGGCTTTGCAGAAGTCTATGTAAATTGCGTCTATTGCTTTGTGTCTATTTAACTTGCTTGGGGGGGGGGAAAATCACTCATACAAAAATTTTATAAAAGAGCAAAGACAGGAAGAGAAGTGAAGGGGAATAAGTGGAGAAGGAGAATAAATAGACATGCATGCCATTCCTTATCTGAATTGAACCTATGTACTTAGGAATGTGATTTAGGCAGTAGAAAATGAATACAGATGTTCATATCATTTAATAAATGATATCTCTTGGCTTGAACCCTATGCATTCTCTTGAATTAGGGTTGCCTAATCTTTTTCCTGAAAGGATCCAGAATAATAGATAGTCCCAATATGGTTATCTGTCCATGTTAGAGTCAGCTGTAATTCAGATGGGTCAGAATGTTATTTTATTTCTATAATTAAAATTTTGATAAAAATCATACATTTCTTTATAAACAAGACCAAAAGAATCGTGGAGTTGTGGTATTTTAGATTTGAATGATGGAGAAATTAAAACTGACAGCTAAGGACTATTGAAGAGAGCCAAAGGTTGATTGCTTTCTTAACAGATATAGCGGAGTAGTGATCCTTCTCTTCTGTTTCTCTGCTGTGTAACCTGATGAAATAACTGCCAGCTAGATAACAACTGAGGAGAATCAAAGGTCAAAAGTGTCACACAGATAAATTGTCCTTTTTCTCTGTGCCAACTGTCATATAATGTTATATAAGCTAATTTGCTTTAAAATTCCTCCACAGAAGTAAAAAAAAAAAAAGTCAGATAAATTGTCAATGGGAAGGGTAGTGTTCCTGTACTTATTGAATAATGAGGTGGCCAAAATATGTGTGAGAGAGATTGTTCTGTCATTCATTGTTCAAATTTTTTTCCTTCCCCTTCATACATTCAAAGAAATCATTCACCTGCCTTCTCTGTCCACAAATTGGTTGGAGTTTTTCAAAAGACCATCTGTACCTAGTTCTAACTTAGGTACAGGCAGATGACTGGGTTAAAATCTATTCGACTGCCTATGAGGAATTAGAAAAAAAAAATTGCCATCATCAAATTGGCTGCTCTGATTCTTGAGCTTACTTTGCCTCAATAAAAATGTGAATGAGGGGAGGCTTCCGGTTGACGTCACTGCGAGACAGACACAGGGAACGGGTCTCTCCGTCCCCTGCGCTGACTTTTCCTGTTTGTGGGCTCCACGAGGAGCCTAAGCCACTCTGTAGCAGCGGTGAAGCAAAGAGGGGCACCCTGAGAGGTCGAGGAGAGTCGCAGCTCTCCTGTCTGACCCAGGGTTTACTTTCCCTCTCAGCCATGGCAGGAACGAAGAGGCTACCTAAAGATGGCCACTACAAAGCTGGGACAACCGATGACTATCTAAGACTGGTGCTGGAGCGAAGAAGGTGAACAGTGAGTGGAACTGGGAGAGAGGATTTTTCTTTTACCTTAAATTTAACCCCAACATCCCAGAATAATTGGCTCAGAATCAGCTATTTAAGTGGGGGCTAGGCTTTCGGAGAAACTACCAGACCACATGACTGGAAGTGAAGGGGGCTGGAGTGGAAATAATAAACTTTGAAACTTTGAAATACACAGAAAATTGAACCCCAAAGCTGGGAAGGTGTGTTACTGGGAAGGTATTTTTTATGCTGGACTCATTTAAAACTTATTCTGTTTTTTATAACTTAAAAATTATAATTAAAAATATGCTGGAAACATGGCTATATTGAAATCTAAACTGAGAGTGCCACCTGCTGATGAAAGAAAAAACTGCATGTTAGAAAATAAGTTCATTTTATAAACCTGGAAATATCTAAATGAAGTTGTGCGAAAACTTTTATTGGATTACTTCTAGCCACTCTATGACTATTGGATTATTGGAGACTCAAGTTTAACCTCTGGAACTATTTAAATGGAGCTGACTGTTAATGGGACATAAAGAATTTGGACTAGTAACTTAAAGATTGAATAAATAGCTTCTTGGACTGTTGGATAAAAACTGAATTTTTAAAAAACAAAACAAAACAAGGTATCTAATAAAGGAGAGATGAGTGGAATTGTACAAGACATGGATTTACATTTCAAAATTTAAAAAAACATTATGGAGAAAGAATTTAAGGAGACTATGGAACGAATGGAGAATACCATCTAAGGGATGATAAGCAAAGACCAAGACCCCAGGAAAAGGAGGAGTCAACAGAAGGAATGAAGAAGGAGGAAGACAAAGACAAAGAGGAGACAACAGTGGAAATAATAATGGCGGATGAATTAAACCAGGGCGAGAATATATCAGAGGGAGAAGCGAGGTCTGAAAGCAAGATAGGGGCTTGGGTAGAAATGTTAGAAACTAGGTGGTGGAAGAGGGTAGAGGTGGGAGGTATACCTAGATTAAACATCCAAGAATTAGATTTAAGAGAGGAATTTGGGAGTCAAAGTTAAAAAAAAAAAAAGCACAGCAATTAAATTTTTGAGGCGGGCAAGGGACAATGGACAGATGATATTCTTCTTATTTTTTATATTGTTGTTTTGATTTACCCTTCTTCTTTCCTACTTTTCATGTAAAGCATAGCAAAGAAAGTATGGAAGCGGGCAAGGGATGATAGATGGATGTTCTTTTTGTTGTTATGAGTTACTTTTTTTTCCTCTCGCTCTCTGCGTCCTTTTCCTTTTTCCTCTTTTAAGTAGGTGTCATGATTAGAAGTTAGAAAAGAAAAAAAGGAAAAGCTTTTTTTTTAATTAAAGGGTGATATGATCAAAAGCTAGAATAAGTGATAGAAATAAGAAAAGGGGGGATATTATTATAGATTTTTTATATTACAAAATGAAAGTAATAAGAGAAAATGTGGAATAATTGAAAAATGATAGACTATAAATTAATATAAGTATGCATTATTATTAGAAATATGTAAGCAGATTGAATGTAAGGATTATGATTAATTTGATTAGCTTTATTTGTATTAGAATGTATGACACTCAGGTGCCACACTGTTCACGCATTGATTTGATATTTTGATAAAAAAATAAAAAAAATAAAATCTTGAAAAAATGTGAATGAGGCTTCCCTTATTTACATTTTAATGTGAAGGTAGTTAAGGACTTACATACTGAAGACTAGGTAAATAAAGAGTGATCTGTGACCGGTTCTTCTGCCATGCCTTTCAACCATGACAGTAGCTGCTAGTGAAGCAGATGAAGCAGGAAATCAACCCAGCAGCAGATGTTAGATAGTCCAGAAGGCAGGTGCTACAGAAGTAGCACAGGAAAACAAGAGAGAACTGTGTTCTGTCAGGTTAGTATTCTTTCAGAAGAAGCTGAACCTGATTAAGAGCAAACCAGGAGTGTGGGGATGGTTGCTCAGTGTAGCAAGAGCTTTTTGTTATTTTACCTCACATCCTCACCCCTCACCCCTGACTTCAGCCGTTCTTTGAACTATTTTAACACCAAACAGTGATTTAGCTCAGAACTAAGAGAGATTGCAGAACATTTAGAACATCTCTTTAGCTCCTAGGTCTTTGCATTCATTTCCTGATACTGTATAAAAGGTAGAAGAAGCAGGGAGAGGTGGCTGTTTAACTGATAAATATCTGATAGCAATAGGAGCAGAGAAAGGGAGGAACTAAGTTTTTAATCTGTCAGTCTTTGATCCCAGTGTGCTGATTATTGTGATTGGAAATTTGTGGGAGCTTCATCACTGGAAGCCAGTAGTGGATTCTAAAACCCGTTGCTACTGGTTCGTGTGTGCACTTGCGTGACGCTTCTGTGCATGCGCAGAAGCGTCCCGGGCGGGTGGGCGGAGCGTCCCGCCACCAGCGCTACCGGTTCTAAGAACCAGGCTGAACCGGGAGCAACCCACCGCTGCTGGAAGCTTTCAAGAAGAGACTGGACTGCCATCTGTCAGAAATGTAGGGTCTCCTGCTGGGCAGGGGGTTGGACTAGATGACCTACAAGGTCCCTTCAAACTCTGTTAAACTGTCTGACTGAAATATTTTGGGAAAAGCCAAATTTTCTTGATTGGAAGGCCAGCAAGCAAGTATTATTAAGATTTATTAATATTTCACATTTGTTCTCAACAGCTTGCAGAAGTAAGGATGTTGTGGTCTAAAACAGTAGAAACATACCGTATTCAGTCTCTCTTACATTCCACTAATGAAATGCTGTTTGTACTGATCCAGGTCTCTGAGTTGAGAACCAGCTACAGAATTTGAAGGATTCAGTAGGAAACTACAGTTAGAAAGAACTGAACTTTTTTTCTTCTAAAACAAAATGACCTTGGAAAACATGCTCAGAGTTGTGCATACAGTACAGTATAGGAAGATAAAATGACCAACATGAGTTGGGCAGATCCTAATCCTTGAACACATTGTCAACTGTATTGCTGATCAAGCATTATAAATAATGTCCCAAGTTGGGAGAAATAGGAAATAATGGTTTAAAACTGGGCCAGCTAAAATATATATTCCCTGTGTTTGCACTGAAGATGAGATAATGTCAGATAAGACCAAGTCAACATCATAAGGACATGGCATTAAAAAAGCATGGTTTATGGGACATGTTCATACCTCAGTTGGGGAAGTATAATAATGAACTGCTAAATACTTGATAACATGAGAAAGATTTCTGAGTCAAAATCAGGAGACCCAATTCTGAAACAATAGAAGGAATGTCTTCAATAGAAGGAAGTCTTAACCCCTGTCATATGCAGTCGATATTCAGATTGATGCTGACCATAACTCTAGTTCACTAGAGGTTTAGCGTATTGAACTAGGACAAGGGAGACACAGATTCAAAACTACATACAGATAACAAATTTGCTGAATAACTTAGGCAGTTTCTGCTTCTCCTGCTGCATTTATCTACTTCTAATGATAAAATTGGAAAGAAGGAAATAATTTGTCCATTCTTGATTTCCTGAAGGAAAGGAAGAATCAAAATGCAGCAAATAAATTATAAATACATAGAAATTGATTTAACTTTTAGATAAGCATATCTAACTTGCACAATCTACAGTGCTTAAGTCATCTGTCTCTTCTGATACCAAGAAAAAAAAAAGGAAAAAAGAGGTGTCGAATGATTGACCTAGCCATTCTTCTTCATGTGCTGTTGGAACACAAAGATAAGGCAATTGATTGGGGGAAGGGAAGATTGGAACAAGAGCCAATTTGATGTAGTGGTTAAAGCACCTGGCTAGAAACTGGGGGACCATGACGTCTGATCCAGCCTTGGGCACAAAGTCAGCTGGGAGACTTTGGGCCAGTCACTTTCTCTTCCTAGGAAGGAGGCAATGGCACCACTTCTGAAAAACCTTGTGAAGAAAACCTGAGGAACTAGTCCAAGCAGTCCAGGAGTCTAAACTTACTCAAAGGTATACACACACACGCAACACACACACACACACAGACACACACACACACACACACACACACACACACCTCCTAAAAATACGTAAAGCAAAACAAAACAAGATTTATGCCCACTAAATAGAATGAGACTTATTTCCAAGGAAACATAGCCGACACAGAAAAGGGTAAGGGTTCATTGCTTCTTTGCAAGGTAGTAAGCCTTGTGTTTTATGGCTGCACTCCAAAATACATTTATGGGGGGGGGCACATTGAATAGAGTTGGGTTTACTTAGTGTACTCTTCTAATCAGTTTTAATTTCCCTCTGTATGAAATGCTATTTTATTTCTCTTAACTTTTTGGTGTTCTTTATTTCTTGTATTTTTCAATTACTCAAATCCCCTAAATTGCAAACCCTTTTGGGCTTGCAAACAATTTTTTCTAATGTTCTAACCTTTTCTCTAAGGAAATATGCATTATAAATTATTTCTAAAATAATACAATTTAAGATTTAAGATATGTCAATTGCCTGAGGAAGAACTGATTTTTTTAAGGTAAATTAAGCACCAAATACATCAACCAAGCTAAATAAATAAAAGCTAAGATATAGCTACAAACTGTTTACTTAAATCCAGATGTGTTACAAACCTTATTGTAAAACAAGATGAGATTTTCTCCTTATAATGCAGAATATTCCACAGTATTTAGAAGTACAAGGTAGATTTATGTTGAGTGTAGGTTGCATTAAGGTCATAATATTAATAGCAATAAAACATCCTGCCCACTTTTACAAGCAAAATATACTCACAATGGTATTTAAGAGGAAGATAAATTAGATTGCTAAAGGCAATAAGCAGTGTCTGTGTTTGCATTATTAAACATTGAATGCAAGAGATTTGTCTGGTTGTGGTTACCACAGAAACATATGCTCAGCCATCAGAAGATTGCCTCAATGTCTGAATCCCCCACTGCACAAAAAAGAAAAATGGTCTAAGGAAGATCATGTGGGAAGAAATGGGTTTTGGGAAGATGAATTGCATTGCTGAATACATCACATACCCTGCTGTAATCTCACTAGAGATAGATCTCACTCGCTTAATGACTGCCCTATTTAGCAGCTTTTGAAGTTATGCTGGCACTGAAAAAGTAACTTTATAACCAGTTCACTTGCACTTATGATAGTCCCAGCATCCCTGCAGTCACGTGATCGAGATTCAGGTGCAGCATACATTTATGAGTGTCTCAGTGTCTCACGGTCACATGATCACCATTTGCAGAGTTAAGAGAAGAATTGCAAGTCATGATCATATGATGCCTTGCTTAGTGGCCACAGATAATTTGCTTAACAGCCATGCTTGAATTGATGTTGCAGATACAAGCATGTATTTATGTCTACAGTATCATGATGATCAATGATTTCCAAGAAGAACACCTTATTCATGTGATAGTTTGAACATGGCTTTTCCCCATTTCCATATCAACTTTAATGGAATCTCTTCCATAGTATAAATTCTTAACAATGCTTGCTGGAAGGGAGAGCTCCTATTTGAACCAATTGATTCTTTTTCTTCTGCAGACAAGTAGCAGCTTTTGATACATTTTCATCAGCATTGCAGCAGGCAAGAAATATTTATACTTCCTATTTGCACTGACTACTTAGAAGAGTGAGATTATTATGATTTGTAATGATACACTTTCAGCACAAATTTGCATCTAACGTGACAAGTAGAGATATAGAAAATTCCAACCATGAATAAGATATGAATTATGATGAAACTATTTGTGTCCCCATATATCTTACAAGGATTGAAGAGTTGGAGGGCAAAAGATAAAATAAATTTCAGGTTAATATCTATGATTTGCTGCTATACATATTCAGTCAAATGTAACTGGATTTAAGCATCTGGGTAGAGGTTTTACAGCTTCACTTTTTCATTAAGTGACTGAAACTACATAGAGCAAATAAAAAAATATGAATCTGGTTAAAACTGAAACTAGGTATTTTATCAAGATCCTAGAATATGAAAAATATTGACTTTTTTTTCATTTGCTTCATTTGAACCAATCCAATCTAAAGATTAAAAACCAATGTCTTATTTCCAGATGTTTCTACCCATCCAGAAGGATGGGGTAGTGAAGTAAAGGCAGTAATGGACAAAAAGTATTTTCAAAATTGTGCATTCACTATTCTCTTCCTACTGTGAATTTACAGATACTTAACAGATACAGAAACAGTTTTGTTTTGGAAGTGAATCACAGACAGCTGCTGTTCTAAACCCTAGAAGTGCACTCTTATTTTTCAGCTGAAGTCCCCCTTTAGCCTTGATCTAAAATGCTGGTGCTCTACTCAAAAACTAGTGGGGGGAGCCAGGGCAAAAAGTACATTTGATTTGCATTTCAAATGTAATTAAAATTAAATGCACTCAATTAGATTATTTTCCAGTTGGATATTTAACAATTTCACTTTAATTTTTCCATTAAAAATTATAATTTGGTAAGAACATTTTGGAGTATTTTGAGGGCTGCTTCAAGGCTTTTGGTGCCTCAAACCATGCATCTCAGTTAAGTGTACTTTGTAAGAAGGTACCGTAGTTCGATTGAACATAGTGTGACTTTTTTGCATGACTGGACTGTAAATCTTGAATTTTATATTTAATCATCATGATACATGACAAATATCAGACTATATTAATATTCCAACTCCCTAGTTTCTCCTGGCAAATTTCTTATTTTACAGCCTCCTCAACTGTCACATAATATGAATAAAGCTGAGAACTCTTCCTCAAGGCCATGTTAATGTGTATTCTTCCATTCTTGAATTTGCAGAAAAGGTATGCCAGCAATCATTGTTCATTCCCAACTTCTATTTTGCCTCAGTACTGAGAGTGAGGTGGTGCTGTCGTTGCAGTGGCATTGTGGTGGGGAGCAGTCTCAAGGTCAAAACAAGCAAGATGTTGTGGCACATATCTGAAGTCTCTCTCTTTTGTACATGCACATGACATTCACGTACATACAAAAAATGTTGGGCTTGAATTGAGCTTCTGCCCTGTGCTTGGTTTGGATGCTCTTTCTCTAAGAAGTTGTGGCCAAGTTTTGCAACTGTGTGACACAAGGTCTGCCTCATGATATGCTTTTATCATGTTGATGAGAACATTAGACACCAAACACAATTGACTGCAAAGCAGACCATCAGGAGAAAAAAGTGTTGTGGCCATTGAGGACATAACCTCCCCAAGAAGTACTAAATTGGTAGACACCTGAGGGCCACCATATATATATATTTTTTACAAATATGCTTTTCTACGGTTTATCACAGTAACTTTTATACCCTATGTCTTCGATTATTTTCTTCTCTTCTGCCTCTTTAGCATCTTGATTCTTCAAATAAAGATGATCTCTTATTCTTTAGAGAAGGGAATGCAGATATGAAAGGATGTTTTGATGAAAACAATGACAATTTGGTTTGGATTTCAAAATGATTCAGTCTCCCCAATCAGAAGGGATCAATGACAAATAAGTCGGGTAAATTCTCAGTCCATTCAAAGTCAGTGTAGAAGAGTTTTTATTACAATAGTCACATTTAACTATTTTGCCAGTGAAATTATGTTATGTTCATTTGTTTGGGTTTGTCAAGCAACTAATATATTGAGCTTTTAATAACAATCTGTTGCTTAAAAAAGTCTTATATCTCCAAGGGTTTTAGCAGCCAGGAGAGATTAACTGTTGTATGGAAAATTGTTGTGAGTGCACAGGCTGAATTAAGATATTGCTATTGGCATGGAAACAAAAAGAGTGACATAAACCTATGCATTTTATATTTGCATTTAACAAAATTATTGCATTCTAAAAATAATGCTTTAGAGTGCCTCTACATATTTGTAAGTCAAGCTGTTTTATAATTCATTTATTATTTTTGAAGTACAATGCATTTGCTTCACTACGAAGAGGATATTTTAAAAATTAATATAATCCTGTCCTTATAATTCTAGAACAATTAAACTTTTTAATAGTCTTAGTTTTCACCATAAACTTTTAGTTTGGCTAGTTAGTACTTAATTAGGTGGATAACTGAGCAAAATGAGTTTGCTTGTTATCATATCCCTGCTTCTCTTCAGATCTGTAACAGGAAGTAAAAAAATTGAAAATGGAATGTGTATATTAGGTACGGTTTGTTCTGCTGTGCCATAAAACAATGTGCTATTAAATAGCACCCTGTAGCATATGTGGCTCATACACACTAAATCTGATTCTCTAACCTTCCAAGACAATACACCATTGCCCTATGTCTTGCTTGCATTATAGATTTCTGGAAGGAAACTAAGCATTTACAGAAAAGACATTTCCTGCACATGAATTTTGTTAAATGTCAGGTAGGACTATTCAGAATAGAAAAGGTGAACTCTGACAAAGAAGCCTATCTATTGCTTATTTGAAACATCCTGCAAACTTTGCAGCCTATTGCGTCAGAATAGACAGCATGCTTGGAAAGCTGTCGATAGTTATGCCTAGAGATATGGAAGTACTATAGTCTTACCTGAAAAAGACTGTCAAGAAGAAAGCATTCAATTAAAAAAAATTAATTGTCTTCTTCCTCCTCCTGGTCATTAGGACTTTTTTCCTTAATGAAGTCCTCCTATGACTCTGATGATAGAAGAGCACTCTGGGGAGAAAAGGAACATATTTGTCAACTATTTGTTCTCAGGTCTTGTTAGAGCATTATAAACAAAGGATTCCATTTTAATTTTTTTTTTTTCTTCCTAGTGTTCCACATAGAGTCCCCTGTTCAGGTCAACCAAATGTTGATCATGTCAGCCTCTTTAACGCCTGCTTGCTATCGGCTGCCATAGTAACGGGGAGGGGGGAGCATGGCATTGGGGTTTGGGAACAGTGGTGGGATTCAATTTTTTATTACCGGTTCTGTGGGCGTGGCTTGGTGGGTGTGGTGTGGCTTAGTGGGCGTGGCAGGGGAAGGATACTGTAAAATCTCCATTCCCACCCCACTCCAGGGGAAGGATACTGTAAAATCTCCATTCCCTCCCCACTCCAGGGGAAGGTTACTGCAAAATCCCCATTTCCTCCCGATCAGCTGGGACTCAGGAGGCAGAGAATAGATGGGGGCGGGGCCAGTCAGAGGTGATATTTACCAGTTCTCCGAAGTACTCAAAATTTCCACTACCGGTTCTCCAGAACTGGTCAGAACCTGCTGAAACCCACCTCTGGTTTGGGAAGTGGGCTGGTGAGAAGAAGGTCCTTGTGAATAAAAAGGGAAGTTTGCTCTCACGAATGAATGGAGTTGTTTACATCCAGTCAAGGCCAACCGTCCTGGGACTCCAGATGAAAACACCTGAAGATGTGCCCACATGACACTATGTGGGATGGCGATTGGACAATCAGCCTGGGTCCCTGGGGGGGAGGGATTTGGGGAAACTTTCAATATGTAACTTTCACGCCTTTTGGCTCAGATCTTGCTTTTCTTTCGCTGCTATCATTTCAAACTCAGTAAAAGTACCTTTTCTCTATTACAATGGAGTTGGGGGGTTTCTTTCTTGGGTTTTGAACGGAGGCATGCCTGACAGATCTATTGATTGTGACAAGAAGTGACCAACCAGCTTGTCACCCAAGCCTGATATCATGAACTGAGAATGAGTGACTTGCTCAAAGTTGCCCAGCCAGCTTTCATGCCTAATGCAGTACTAGAATTCAGCCTCCTGGTTTAGCTTGGTGCCTTAACTATTATACCAAATTTGTTGGGGCTTAGAATTATATAAACCCAACCTTTAAAAAAGCTATTCTTAGTGATTAATAAAACAGTTATTGTAGTCATTTAAGCCCAAATTGTATGTCTTTTTTGTAATCTTGAAAATATGGAATCTTCTAGGAAGAGAAGTATATAATACCTTTCCTAACCAGAACTTTTTAATATGATTCCCTTGTATCACTGTCTTGGTTAGATAGGAACATAATCATGCTTTGGCCTTATTGATTTCAATGGGCATAAAGCTAAACTTAACTGGTTCCAAGTTAAAGCAAAATGGCTTTATTTGTTTTTAGGCTTATCCTTTTGTTTCAGATAACAGTTTGCCTACTGGATTTTAAATGTAGTTTTATTCTACAGCTTTGAGGAAAGATTCTTGTTGGGGCTGCAACATTGGAAGAAAGGGGAAAATATGATTTCCTGAGATTATATGTCCTGATGTTGATCTCCCTTCTGCCTTCAACTGCTTTTTACAGAAAGAGTTACATGCTCCATAGAATCCTGCATTTAACATCCTGTATACCTTAGCTTTGAGTGGTTGGAAAGAATAACCTGATCAACCTCATCTCACAAGGCTCTAGGAAAGATAAATGGACTTGCTTCCTGTGTATTGCCTCCTCGGGATAAAATATCCATCTTGGAAGAAAGATAAAACATATATATAATAAATCTGAGGCTGTTATATGCGGATCTCTTTGTCAGTCATGTTTTATTACCACCATCACAATATCACTGGGATAATATGATGCTGAGAAAACCTAACTGGCTCTAAATCATCCAATAAACTCCCTTGTTGAGTGAGGACTGGAACCCAGGACTCTATATTCCACTTCAAAATCTTAATAACTAAGCTATACTAGATATGGTTGTAATGAAGCTATAAAATAACTATCGTTATTGTTTTAAATTTTATTCTGGTGATGTTTTGTTCTAAAATAATTGATACATTTGGGTACATCTTTTTAAACTAAGAACTGAGTTGCAAAGTTTGGAGAAGTATGAAAGACTAAACATAACTGTCCTAATTTCCACTTGGAAGGCTAATTTATTTCAAAACGCGACAAATTGAAAGCTTGAAGCATCCCTACAGTCCACAGAATTCACCCTTCCTTAGCCTCAGCAAGATAATTTCCCTTAAAAATAAGCAAGAGTTTGGGGGATGAGAGAAGGAAGGGCAGCAATTTCACTAAGCAGGTCTGCCATAAAACTAATGGATGCTAAGCTGCATGCATAGCAGTTCCCCAAGGAAGCAGCTTATTAACTGCCAGCACTACCTGAAGTAGCAGCTCACTAAGTTTCTGAAACAACCCAAGGGACTGAAAGTGATTTCTTTTTCCAAACTTCAGGAAAGATCTACAGAGAAAGGTAAGCAGAATACTGCATGCAATTAACAAACATAAAGGTGAGAGTAAAAGGAACATTGCAGATTTTCGTAAATCAGGGCTGAGCTGAAATGGAGATTCACGAGACCTCTTCATAAGATATATTTTGTACTCTTTATGAAAGGCTGTAGAAGTGTCCCTAGTTCCCAAGTTCATATCCTTTCTTTAGAGCAAATGTCATTGGCTATTTCAGGATTCATCAACATGTCCTGCTTACAGCAAAATGAAGTCATCTCACCAGGGGTGGGTTCTAAATTTTTTTACTACCGGTTCTGTGGGCGTAGCTTATTTTGTGGGTGTGGCTTGATGGTCATGTGATGGTGGGTGTGGCTTCGTGGTCATGTGACTGGGTGGGAGTGGTTTGGCAGTCATGTGACTGGGTGGGAGTGGTTTTGCGGTCATGTGACTGGGTGGGGGTGGCTTTGTTGACGTCCCTCACATCAAGGGTTAGGGTTAGGGTTAGGATGTCTGGCCTCCCCTCGCCTCAAAGGCCTCAACGAGATACAATTTCCCT
>QLTV01002141.1:4644872-4681261 GCA_003457575.1 Thermophis baileyi
TGATGATTTGCCACAGCAGCAGATTGGTTTTCAAATGATCGTAGAAGTTTTACTTTTGATTAACTTCAAACAGATTAGTCAGCATTGCATAAGGCAACTAAGTGAAAATAGATGTTCTGTTTTCAGTCCTTTTTTAAAAAAAATTGTTCAACACCATTCCTTTTGATAAGCGTTCCTTCAGAAGAATATAGTTCGACTTTTTTTTTTTAAAAAAAAAAATAAGAATATGTGACAATGAATAAGGCCAAATAATGGATAATGTTTCTATCAAGGTCATTTAAGAAGTATAGGTCTCTATTATTAAACTTCATTGTTCTAGATCGGGGTGCCAAATTCTATTTGATTGAGGGCGGCATCGGGATTGTGTTTGACCTTGGAGGGGTGGGGTGTGTGGCCATGGTGGGCGTGCCCATGGTGGGCATAACATAGGACTCATGTCGGGGTACCTGTGGGGGCCAAGTGCTAAGGCAGGACTTCCCTGAGACCCTAACTCACTCTCATTATAATCGCCTTCCTTCCTTCTTTTTCTTCTTTTTTCTTCCCTCTTCCTTCTCCTTTCCTTTCCTTTCCTTTCCTTTCCTTTCCTTCCCTTCCCTTCCCTTCCCTTTCCTTTCCCTTCATTCCCTTTCCGTTCCTTTCCTTTCTTCCTTTATTATTATTATTATTATTATTATTTATTAAATTTGTTTGCCGCCCAACTCCCAAGGGACTCTAGTTAAATAAATGTCAACTCCAATGTATTTAAAATTATTTCATACCATTTCTGTTTACTTAACACAATTCATACCAGCAAGGTTGGTGGAAATGTTAAGGCTATAGATATAACTTTAACCCCAAATTAGTCTATCTGTGTTAGAAGTGAAACTTTTCAAGTAATTTTACTTGTTTCTCAATATTGGGACTGAGACTGTATTTTTCTGATCTGAGCTTTTTAAAGCCATTTGTGGAAATGACAAGTTGGTGACTTTTTTTTGTTTTTTATGTTTTTTATAAGATGCTATTCTAGTCTGCAGTAGAATGAAAACAAAAAGGTTATAAGTTCTGTCCCTTTTAGCTTTCTGGATTCTGTCTATTTTTAATTAAAGAAACATAAAAAGGAAAAAAAGACCATAGCCATTTCATACACTTAAAGTAAGGTATAAATTTTAGTGAATCCCACCATTTTCTGAAATAAACACATTATTCCTTCCCATGATCACTTTTAAATTCATAATTTAATCCTGAAATTGAAATTTCTATTGTGAAAAATGGTTCAAAAATGTGTCTTGTTATGTAAAATACATCAATAAAATTTGTACAGCCCCTTCAAGGGGTGGGTTCTCTAGTTCAGCATTGCACCATAATAGGATTCTGCAATGAAAGTGGAACTTTCAGATTACTTTTGATATTGAGACCATACAAGTTGAACTTTATGATAGGTTACAGATCAACATTTTTAAAGAAATACTGCGGTGGTTCCTTCTAAGAATTTTATGGAGGAAGCATGAATATGGCTTCTCCAAATATAATTAATATGAGAAATTCCTTCTCAATTCCTGAGTTATGAAATTTTGCTGTAAAAGAAGTAGTTGATCAAATTTTGTCTTAGTGGAATGATGATGTCTAAAATATGAATATTCTTAAAATATAGTTAGGACCAGAGGTGGGTTTCAGCAGGTTCTGACCAGTTCTGGAGAACCGGTAGCGGAATTTTGAGTAGTTCGGAGAACCAGTAAATACCACCTGTGACTGGCCCCGCCACCATCTATTCTCTGCCTCCCGAGTCCCAGCTGATTGGGAGGAAATGGGGATTTTGCAGTATCCTTCCCCTGGAGTGGGGTGGGAATGGAGATTTTACAGTATCCTTCCCCTGCCACTACACCACGCCCACCAAGCCACGCCCACAGAACCGGTAGTAAAAAAAATTTGAAACCCACCACTGGTTAGGACCACTGTTCCCTCTAAGGTGCGCGGCCGCGTGGCCGCGCACGTCACAGGGAATCGCCGCGCAGCAGTTTTGAACTGCCGCGCAGCGATTTCCCATGTCAGAGGGAACGTTGCTGCGCGGCCGCGCACGTGACAGGGAATCGCCACGTAGCAGTTTCAAACTGCTGCGCAGCGATTTCCCTTGTTAGAGGGAACGTTGGTTAGGACTGTATTTTGATGTGATATTAAGATTTAATTTAGAATTAATTAATTCAGTGTGATTCTTAATTCATTCAAAGCAGAGCAGAATTTTTACCTGAACCTCTACTTAACTCAGAATCCTTTATGAAATTCAGTTTCCAGTTATGAGCTATGTTGGACAGAAAAGTGAAGCAATGAACACCAACATTTTGAAAAAAGAAATTTCCCCATAAATATTACATTTCAGCATTGCTATTATGGGAAACAAATGGAAGGTAAGGTAGATAATTGGATTTAGTGATTTAAAGATCTGCCTTCAAATCAGAGTGACTGTCAACTCACAAAGCATCCCTGGCCTGCTCTCGAGTTGCCATAGGCAAGGGGGATGAGAAAATGAACTCTGCAACTGCGGCGAGGCAGCACGTCAGTCAAAACAAAAGCACATTCCAGCCATATCTCTGTCAAGGCTGTCTCCATGGTTACCCACAGTGGCCGGAGGGGAGTGATCTCTACAACCCGCAAAATTGCTTCATTGGAGAATGTGACTGATGACACACCTTGGGGGCAGAGGTGGGTTGCTCCCGGTTCGGACCGGATCTATAGAACCGGTAGCGGGAATTTTCCCCCGCTCGCTGAACCGGGAGCGATGGCCGGCTGGCCACGCCCACAAACCGGGTCTCTCGGCAGCGACATAGGTGCCGCCATTTTGTTTTTGGCTTCTGCGCACACGCAGAAGCTGTTTTTTGCTTCTGTGCATGCGCAGAAGCTGGGTTTTTGGCACTGCGCATGCGCACGCGTGCGAAGCGTGTGCGCCAACATGGCGCGGGAGGAAGGGCGCGGCGAGGTAAGTTAGAACCCACCCCTGCTTGGGGGGAGGGGGAAACAGGGTCAGAGCTGGAATGTAAATTATGTGGGGTCAGAGTTGGCTACACTTGGAACGTGCCGACATGAAGCTCCTAATAAATAACTGGATTTCTTTTGAAGCTTGGATCGAGGTTCATGATTTAATTAGGGCATCAGTCAGAACCCTGACAGTGACTTTGTCATGGACTGTCCCAGGACCAATTGTCATTAAGCTAATGGTAGTGATAATTTAGGACAAAGTTCTTATCAGCTTACCTGTTTATCCATTCAGTAATGTTCAATTCCCTTGCCTATCTTTGGAAGTTGTAAGAAAAACAGTATGCAAAAATATGTATAGCTTAATTATCCACTACAGCTTTCTAATAAATAGATAGGTCTATTACAATAGTTTAAAGTCAATTAGGTATATAACAAATTGAATAGACAAATATAAATGGAATGGATTCAGTCAACTTCTTTTTGAACAAAAATATTTCAGTTTCTGTAATTAGATGAAATTTTTAGAAAATCTGCAAATTTTAACTGTACATTTCATTGCATTCTGTCTTAGAATGTTTATGAGCATTTTTCAAAATAAAATAAGAATTTAAAGTATACTTTGAAAACTCTTCCACTGATTTTTTTAATTTTTTTACATTTGCATATTAATAAATATCTGACTTTCTAATGAATGTCCATTATGGTAAGATTAGAAAGTAAAAACAATAAAACCCAATTTAGGTTTAAAAACCTACATCGGTTTTGAGAAATGATTGGATTTCCTTATTCTAAATTTGATGTTCCAAATTCTCCACAAAATTTAGTGTAATGAAAACAGTACAGGTTACAGTTCTTTCTGTTTTTCCCATATTAGATAATGGAAAGGGAGAAATCCAGATTTTCCAGTATCTAATTTGATTTGAAAATAAGTCAAGGTGAGCCAGCCTCAGATCAATATGGTGGATTGGAATCTTTTCTAAACTGATGATCGAGCTGTGGAACAGTTCTTGCAGAATCTTTATTTTATTCTATTATTTAGTCTTAACTAGACCAACTTTGAATTCGATCACTTGTATTTTTAGAGATACAGATTTTTATTAAGCATATTTAAAATTAGACTAAAACAGTACTTTGGCTTCTACCTATATTCGAAACAAAAATTATGCATCACTTAAATATACAGCTTTTAAACCATCTGTGTGCAGGGAGTTTTTATTTCACAAATTGGAATTAAGCTGTGGTTAAATTAATTCTGCAACAACTTGATCAGGGCAGTGACTTTTGCTGAAAAGAATGGATGATCTCTTTCTCTGACTTCTCTCTTTCTGCCGGTTTAGATAAAAACATTAAATCCTGCTGATCAAATAAAGGTCACTGAGAAATGCACTTCCTTTTCCCAAGAGAAAGCAATCATATACTACTAATTTGGAGCCATACTTTAACCTCATGCCCATCCCCCCTTAACTCATGATAAGGGAGACAGGTTTATTACAATAGTTTAAAGCTAATTATAAAACAAAGTGAATAGACTCATGCAAATGAGAAGGAAAGCAGAAGATTGCATTTACCACTAGGAAAATACAGTCAACTAGACAAAACTGTAATGTATGGGGCAGTATGTCTAGAATTTAGAGCAGAACAGATTAAAAATAAATCACTAGACTAGATATTTTTTTACTGTGCACTGACAGATTGGAATAGATGACCTGAAAGGTCTTTTGCAACATTATCAGCCATGATTGAATGATTCTGTGATTGCAAATAAAAATACAAATAAAAGAGTGCATGCAGTATGAGTTGTTTATTCAAAATTCTCTGCTCAGGGCTCATTAGCATATTTGTTGTGCCCATTTGAATAGATAAATCTAAATTACATTTGCAAAAAAAAGTACTTCACATACATTGGAAGGAAATTGGCATTAAAAAATAAAACTTGTCAATACTAAGGGACAAAAATCTGTCTAAAACAAACCATGACTTATGGTAATAGAAGAGATAGGTGGATAGGAAAGGACACTTCTCATTCATGGTCTGTTAGGTTACAGATTTTTTTTTATAATGGTAAGAGTCTTTAAGCTGGCAGCAGATTTCAGATTTAAACTGAAGCTTGGAAATAGTTATGGAGGAGAGGCTGCTTATAATATTAATAATTCATATTATTCTGACATATAATATTCAGAGTTA
Organism: Thermophis baileyi; assembly: GCA_003457575.1. Classification (NCBI taxonomy): domain Eukaryota; kingdom Metazoa; phylum Chordata; class Lepidosauria; order Squamata; family Dipsadidae; genus Thermophis; species Thermophis baileyi. Next base: position 4,650,006 of record QLTV01002141.1, read on the forward strand.
TAAATTATTATAAGGTATTGTGTACTAGGACCTGATTTCTTTTAATTGAAGGTTTTTACCTTATTATTTAAATAAAAGTATTAAGGTTTTATTGAAACAAGTATAGACACTCAATGTACTATACAATGGCATCGAAACAATAAAAACGTACTTTATTATGGTTTCCCTTTGCTATTTGTTTCATAAAAACTGCTTTCAATATTGCAATGCAGATAAAAGTTCAGCCTTGGAAAAAATTACATATACAGTAAATAATGAAGCTGTGTTGTCCTTATATAAACTATACCCTATGCAGTGTTGGCCCTTATTTTAATCATGAACCTGGAAGGAAAAGAATTGCTGGCTGGCTGGCTGGCTGGCTGGCTGGCTGGCTGGCTGGCTGGCTGGCTGGCTGGCTGGCTGGCTGAAAGCGTGCATGAAATCTGTGAGATATGAGTCTGCTATTTATATGCTAAGCACTCAGACAGGTTTGTACAGAAATAATCAGTCTCGCAGTTTATGAATATATTACTGGAAAAACACAGGAGCTTCTTCTATAAGACTATGTCTCACATTTCTACAGATGTTGATTGGTATGTTTGGTATGTTTCTTCCAACAGCAAAATTTGTTCAATACCCTACAATAACTATTGGAATAAAAGTGTTTGTGCATGTTTATTAGCGTTTTTGAGAGCAGGAATCTAAACTGAGCCATGATCAATGAAGCAGGTTTTATTATTGGAACAGAAATGAGATTTATGTGATGAAACACATATTAAGAGCAGGCATAGCCTACCTTCTAGCTAACTATATCCAACTCAAGAACAAAGAGAACAAAATAGAAACAAGTCTTAACAAGTCCTAACTCCCCACTTCTAGATCACTGTAGAGTCCTTTGGGAGTTGGGCGGCATACAAATATAATAAATATAAATATATAAACAGCTGTACTGAGGCTGGGCCTGAAATCAAGGCATGAATCCCAACTTCAGTCCTAATGTCACCATTCAAATAGGCCACCTTGTGCCATTCTCTAAGGAGCCTTGGGGAATGGTGTGATTGCCCCATTGTGCAGTGCTCCCCAAGATCTGTCACATGCAACTTACCTCCAGGCAGTGTCCTCTTTCTGTTGATAGGCCTCTGCAGCCTACCCCAGTCTGGTCTGGGTTGCACAAGGCCTTTGTTCTTGAAGCACCTTCAGAGAATGTCTTACATGGCCTCTAAAGCCTCCAAAAACTGAAAAAGCATGCTCTGTACTCACACAATTTTCAGAGGCTTTGGAGGCTGTGCAAAAGCATAGACCTCTCATGCAACATCTGGAGGGATCTGAAGTGTGCAAAGCACATCCCATTCTCAGGCAGCCTCTACAACCTCTGAAAATCATGCAAGAATGGACTGTGATAATAGTTGTGCGTTGGTGAACGCTGGCATTTCACCCAAAGTATTGTGGTGTATCACTTTTGGCATGTGTGTCCTAGGTTCACCATCATGGATTAGGCTTTTCATACACAAAGTTCTGGCAAAGTGATATACAATGTCTATGCCATACTCCTTTTATAGTCAGGGGCTGATGAATCAGGGTGACTGAAATCACATTTCCAACATCAATAAGTCAAGCTGTCATTTTAAAAGGCAACAATTTGTATTAATTTATTATTAAGGATATATTTAAATAAATTTAAGTAGCAATTATTGGTTCAATGCTGGAATATATTTCCTAATGATCTTTCAGATTTCTGAAGGAATGCTTCTGGCCCAAAGTAGTTTTCAGTCTGTCTGCCCATAATCATTATTGGTTAGTTTTGCTGAAGTACATCACATCTCCCTCAACAATTTTGACTTTAGGACAGTATTTCTCAACTTTGGCAACTTTAAGAGGGGTGGATTTCAACTCCCAGAATCCCCTAGCAAATGTTGCTGGCTGGGGGATTCTGGGAGTTGAACTCCATCCCTCTTAAAGTTGTCAAGGTTGAGAAACACTCCTTTACGAGATACATCAAGGAGGCTTCAAGAAAAAGTTTTGCATCTATTCAATGACAAACACCCCCCCCCATTTTTTTAAATGGATAGTTTTGATGTTACCATCTTCATCTTTAAATCTCCACAAGAACCAGAGTGCCAAATATTATAATTCTAGCAAAGGATTACTGGAATACTGCAGGAATAATTTGAACTGTAACAACAACAAAAATACTACAGTCAATGTATTGGGCTTTAATATTAAATTTGTCACAATTTATCAGTATATAATTTACTTTTAACTGATTCTGATTAATAGAAGAAATATCATGGGCACCTTAATAATTAAGACTGACACAAACAAACTTCCCCAGCATCAATGGCCATAAAATTTGACATAATTAATCTCAAAGTAATATATGTTTCTTACAAATTTTCCATTCCAGTTTAAAAAGGTTATAAATGCTGTAAAGTAATAAATGCAAATACAAACACAAAATCAGAAGCAGTTACTCATACATTTCTGTACAATAATCGTCAAATCAGATTTGTGGTCAGAAAGTTTTGTAGTTCCCAGAAGAGCCTAGCCCACCATGTCTGGATTCAGAAATTGGGTCCAACATATTTCTACTTTTGGAGAACAAATGCATTGTCATCAGAGGTAGGTTCCTGCTGGTTCGGACCGGTTCTATAGAACCGGTAGTAAAAATAGGGATTGGTTCGCCGAACTGGCAGTAACCGCAGCCTGGCCACGTCCCTGTGCCGGTTCCGTTCTCTCCCCTCTGCCCCATGTGCCCGGTTGCTGCTCGCTCGCAAGCCCCGCCCATCTGCACCATGCTTGCCCCGCCTGCCTACCCACCCGCCGCTCACTGACTCGCTGGCTCGCCGATCGCCCCACTTCTGAGAGCCCTATATATACTGCGGTCACCACGCGGTCTGGCCTCACCCTCGCGTCGTCACTTCCTGACTTCCCGGCTTACCTGCATTACTGCTGCCTCCTCCTGTGGCTGCCTAAAGGTAAGTAAGCCTACGGCTGCAACTTCGCGGGGCGTGGACGGTAGGGGGGGCAGGAAGAAACTACCGAGAGCGCCGCCGGGCTTCATGGTCTACGCAAGCCCGGGGACTGGCTGAGGCCTTCCATGCCACCATTCCCCATGCTCATGTAGACCGTGAAACCTGGTGGCGCTCGAGGGCGACTTCGTGGGGCGTGGGGGGGGGCAGGAAGAAACTACCAAGAGCGCCGCCGGGCTTCGTGGTCTACGCAAGCTCAGGGACTGGCTGAGGTCTTCCTTGCCACCATTCCCTGGGCTTGCATAGACCACGAAGCCCGGCGGCGCTCTCAGTAGATTCTTCACACCCCCGCGCGCCCTGCGAAGTCACCCTCTGAGCGCCGCTGGGCTTCGTGGTCTACGTGAGCCCGGGGAATGGCGGCAAGGAAGGCCTCAGCCAGTCCCCGGGCTTGCATAGACCATGAAGCCCGGCGGCGCTCGGCTGAGGCCTTTCTTGCTGCCCCCCCAGTCCCTGGCCTCACCTGGCTGGCTAAGCCACTTCGGCTCCATGCCAGGCGGGCCTAGCTGACTGGGTTGTCCCTGTGTTCCTCCAGTCCAGTTTACCTTCAGCCGGACTCCGGAGCGTCTGGTCGCCTGCTGCCTACATTCATCTCATCGGAGAGCAGCTGATTCTGCCTGCTGGGAAGTGGCTGGTTTTTTGTTCTTTATGCTTTTAATGTTTTTTTAAAAGGATATTTTATTGTTAATTTTTTTCAGGGCATTTCGTTGTTTTTAGGAGAAAAAATTTTTTAAAAAAAATATTGTTTTTAGGAAATGTTTTATTTGTAATGGAGTATCCTGCTTTTAAGTGCAGGTTGCTCCTTGACTTTCCATGGTTTGTGAGATTTTGGTTCAATACTGTTAGCTAGTGGAAGAGAGCCTGTACTATTCTTTTTTAAAAAAAACAAAACATTAACATTAACATTAACAGAGTTGGAAGGGACCTTGTAGGTCATCTAGTCTAACCCCCTGCTCAAGCAGGAGACCCTACACCATTTCTGACAATTTTGTGTGTTTCTGTGTGATAACTGGTTTTTGAGGTAATTGAGAGGTGGTTGCTTCTTGCAACAATCACCTTTTATGTGACTCCATGGCTGCTTTCATATGTTGATCTCTGTGCGGCTTTGAGAGCTCCTGCAGCTTTATGGGTTTCTGATTGCCCTGCTTTTTTCCTGTTTTCCTCTGTTAAACTTTTGTCTTTTGTCTTTCCTATCCTGGGGGTTAGTTCTGCCAGGAAACAGGAAAAGGGGAGTTCCAGGTGAGCTATTTTTAGCCTGCTGATTCCCCTTGTCTTAATGGGTGTACTTAAGAATTTAAGTCTTGCTTTCAGCTGGTGCTTTTCCCTGAGGTTTTCTTAAAGGGGGAAGGGCTGGCTTGAGTTTCTTGGCACTGTTTTTTGTGGTTTCTGGTTTTGAGGTTTCTGGCACTGTCCTTTATGCTAATACTTCCCACAATGCCTTGATGGTTTTAATTCCAGTGGCTTTGTCTTTCCTGTCCTTAGAGTTAGGGAAAAAACTGGTTTCATCTGGTGTCTTTTGGGGGAAAACTGTTGTTATTCTTTTGGTGTTTTCCTGGTGCTGTCATAGTTTGGGTGTGTGTGTGTAATGTCCCGCAGTTATCTACACATTAATAATGATCAAATATTAATAATATTTGCTTATACATTTTAGTGACCTTTCCTTACTTAATTGGTGTTTTCTTTCATACTTTTAGATTTCTAACTTCTGTTTCTGTTAGTTAGCCATTGATAAAACAAATCCCACATTAAAAAGTACTCAAAGCCTTCTCCTTGATTTTAATTGTCAATTTATTCATTTCTGCACATTGTAATATTTTCTTTATTCATTTTCATATCTTTGTTTTTCCACTGTTGTGCAAACACAATTCCAGCAGCTGTTAACATGTGTAAAATTAAATATGTATTGTATTCCCTTTGAAATACACAACAAAATATTTCTGGTTTTAAATGCCTGGGGAGGGTGAAAATTGCCTTCCCCCCCCCCCGCCCCCGGAGGCCCTCTGGAGGCTGGAAATGGCCCATTTCCTGACTTCCGGTGGGCCTGGTAGGCCCGTTTTTTGCCCTCCATTGGCTTCCCTGTGTTTGACACAGTGTTTGACCGATTTCTACACGAAGAAACCGAGACAGGCACAATCAAATGATCCAAAACAGTCACCAGCACCACCAGCAACACCAGTACTGCCAGCAACACCAGTACCGCCAGCAACACCAGTACTGCCAGCAACACCAGTACTGCCAGCAACACCAGTACCGCCAGCAACCCCAGTACCACCAGCAACACCAGTACCACCAGCAACACCAGTACCACCAGCAACACCGCTTCCACCACTTGAAGTGGGAGAAAGCAGCAAGTCCATCTCCTCAACTGAAAGTCTTCCAAAACTTCCTGACTGCTGGAGTTTGCAGCAATATAGAAGCTTCCAGGAGAAGTATGATGGGATGGCAGTGTCAGACAAGAAGTTAGGTTGTGAGTACTGTGCAAAATACGAGTTCTCATTAGAGAAAGGTGTTCATGTTTCCAGAGAATGGAAAAATTTCAAGATCGTGGCAGCAGGGACAAATAAGGAGGTGCAGCAAGTATCTCTCAGGAAAAAAATGAAGGAACATTTTAAATCAAAATCACACGCCATTTGCAGAGAAAATGTTAAAAAATGGGAGCAGGATGCTATAAGAAAATTAATAGCTAAGTCAATGAACGACATGTACCTAGTACTAAAACAATATTTCTTACAGTTTACAATCTAGCACAAAGATGTAAACTATTTTCAGACATTGAAGGACAGGTAGATTTGCTAACTGCAATTGGAGTAGATCTGGGAGTAAGCTTGTATTCACGGAGATCCGCAGTGAAAATAGTTGATATCATTGCAACAGACATTAAAACCACCATGTTTACCAGCATTATTGCAAAGAATCTGAAAGTGTGTTTGATCATTGACGAAGCCTCAATGCTATCAATGAAAGCAGTTGTGATAGTTTTTGTAAAAGTTGAGGATTCAGAATGCCCAACAACCATTTTTGTTGAGCTGGTGGAATTGGACAAACAAGATGTGGAGACCATACGTTCTTCAGTGATGGGAAGCTTACATAAAGTTGGGTTTACCATGGAATATCTGCGAAAGCATTTAATAGCATTCTGCTCCAATGGTGCCAGCATTATGCTTGGGAGAAAATCTGGAGTCAGCATCAGAATAGCTAAAGAGTTCCCAAACATTGCAATCTGGCACTGCTTGAACCATCGCCTCCAACTTGTGCTGGATGACTCCATAAAGGACATCAAACAACTGAACCACTTCAAAATATTCCTTGACAAGATACACACCACTTTCCATAAATCCTGCAAGAGCCAGGTGGAACTTTTCTAAATCTCTGAACAACTGGGCATTCAAATCGTGAAGATTGGCAGATTTTTGGGACCAAGATGGGCTGCCTGTAGTTTAAGGTCAACCATAGCTGTCTGGCGTGCTTATCAAGCGCTACATCAATTTTTTCTGGGCAATGAAAAATACTCAGGCATGGCTGCCCGTCTTGAAAATTTAAATATTTTGACTGATTTGGCCCTCATGATTGACATTCTAAACGAAATTTCTCTTCTGTCACATGCCCTGCAAGGGAGAAACACAGACATCATCAAGGCATCATCATCATCAGGGGAGACATGATAGCAGTGTTCCAATACTTGAGGGCTACCACAGAGAGGAGGGGGTCAGGCTGTTTTCCAAGGCACCAGAAGGCCAGACAAGGAATAATGGATGGAAACTGACCAAGGAGAGATTCAACCTGGAGATAAGGAGAAATTTTTTGACAGTGAGAGCGATCAACCAGTGGAACAGCTTGCCTTCGGAGGTTGTGAGAGCTCCAACACTTGAGACTTTCAAGAGGAGATTGGACTGCCATTTGTCTGAAATGGTGTAGGGACTCCTGCTTGAGCGGGGGGTTGGACTAGATGATCTACAAAAAGGAAAAAAATCAGACATCATCAAGGCCGAAAAATTGGTACTGTGATCAATTAAAGCATTTGAAGTGCTTAGATGGGGAAAGGGCCCATATGAAAAAAAGGTTGACAGAATGATCACTTCAGAAGCCTTCCAAAATATAAAATTAGTTAACAATCAACGATTTGTTGCACTTCCTCGTGAAAAACTTCTGGAAAGCATCATCACCCATTTGAAGAAAAGGCTGATGGATTGCGAACACCTAAAAACAGGTAGCCAATTGCCAGACGCAAATAAATTACAATTTCTCACATATTGGGAGCCAGATTACTGGAACATTGCAGATGTAGTCGTTCAATGGGCAGAAGCAGAGGAAGGATTGCTTGAATTTGGCAAAAGTTTTAATTACGAAATTGATTTGAATGACTACAGAGATTTTTTGGAAAACATACTCAAAGATCCACAGAACTATACAATTCCTGACAGTGTTAAAAAAGCTAGAGATATTATCAGGACAATTGTTGTTAGTTCAGCAGAGGCGGAAAGGTTCCACCACATTTTCAATATCTCAACTTTCTATAAACACCATTAAAACCAATTATCAGTAAGATCTAATCAGTCCCAAGTTTATATCTCTAAGTCCCCTGGATTCATAGTCCTTATAGGCTATATTTTCCAATATATTTTTCCATCCTGTTAATCATAATAATACTTTTAAATATACCTAGTCCTAGTCTTCCATCTCTTAATCTTAATATATCTGTATTTATAATAAATGCTATTATATATCTATATACGTGCTACTATTTTCCCAATTTAAACTTTCTACTTATTTCTGTTGGTTTTCAATATTGTCACTACCTTACAAAATATTGTTTCTCTATCCATCATCTCTCAGCCTTTCTAGAATTTCATTATTTATTGATTTTTGGGTGATTCTTTTATATTTTTCTTGGAATCCTATGTGTCTTTCTAACATTTTTACACAAACTGATTATTCCCTCTGTCTTATCCTTTATCTCTTTCTGCTGCATCTTTTGAATATCCATCCATAATCCTTTCTTTGTTTTTGAAAGCTCCTCCTTTTCCCCATCTATTCTATTATAAGCTCTTAAGGGATTGTCTATTTGATTTTTAGTATTTGTCATTGCTGTCTTTTCAGTATTTTTCTCTGCTTTTAACTTATTTTATCTTTTTGTAGTATATTTTGCAATGTCCTCTCCACCACTCCTTCTAATTTCTCAGCTATCTTCTGTGTATCATATTCATTTTTTCCCACCATTTTTGAGTGCCCTCTACTTTCACATCTTTATCTTTAAATATTCCCATCAACCTCTTATAGTTCTTTGTCACTATTTCTAACATTTCTTCATAAAACTTTATTGTCTCCTGCTGGGTCATTTTGTAACAAATTAATATCCCTCTAATATCCCAGTATCCCAATATCTAAAAACTCAAAAAATAAATAAATCAATTATTAGCAAGATTTGATCAATCCCAAAGTTATTTCTCCAAGTCCCCAAAATGTCTATAAATTTGTGCTTTTCAGTCTTTATAATTTCCAATTTACACCTTCCCAATTGTCCAGATTTTAAAATCTTATTTATCTTTTCTTCTTTTTCTTTTTTTCCTTCCCCCCCTCTATCACTTTTCTTATTTTGCTTCATAAGATGATCTATCACGTAATGTTAATAACCCAAATCCAACTTAGCTCTCCAAGTTTCTTCCAATCTTTCAAATCCACTTTTCAGTGTATTGTTCCAGTAGAGTTTTAGTGTTTAATTTAATTTGCCTTCTGAATCTTCAAGAAGCTCAGTAAATATTTCCCAGCATTCCAATTGCCTACTAAGATAAAGTCAAGGTCAGATAGTTTTCCAGATGTTATTTACTTTCTCTTCATTTCCTTTTGGATTTTGTACAATGCAGTAATCTTCTTCATCCAGTAGATGGCTCCCCTGATCCCAATTCCAGCATTCCACAGAATATAAAAACCAGTAACAGCTGATTGTCATCCAGTCAGGGGAGTTAGAGACAAAGTTTAGAAAAGCAATTTCTCCCAATAGTCACTTTTCACACTATTGTTTGGCTTTTCCAGGCTCTCTATGTTTTAAATCATCCTTTAGGTTTTTCTTTTACTTCAAAATCTTTAATCTTTAATCTTCCTCTTTAGTTTTTAGTCTTTAATTTTTCTCCATAAATCCAATCACCACTTTTTTAATGTTTGGAGATCATTTTTGGAACTTTAAGTTTAAGTTAAGTCTCTAAGGTAAGAGTTGGAAATTTTCTCACCCAGTTTCACTGCTCTGTCCACACACCGCTCCAGCACAAGATCTTAGTGTCCTGGTTGTCCCAGCTTGTGACTGACCAAAAATGGCCGTCGTCCCTGCTGCTGTTCAGGAAAGCTTTCTTCAGATCAGTGAGGAAATTGCGTTTTCCTTGCAATTGATGAAGCGCCTCTCCTTTCTTCACCTCCCCTCCAGGGAAGCTTAACCCCATAGAGTCTCCCAGCAAGCAGTTGCCAGCTGCATTTCACAGAGACCGGTGGAGCTCCGCTGTTTTCCAGCCGTTCTCGCCATGACATCAACCGGAAGTCCAAAGGTTGCTATATTTCTGATTCCGATTTAGTTGAAGCATGTCATGGAAATTGAACAGAATAGGATGTGTGGATGTGTGGATGAGTATAAATCTGACCTACTACTCATATATGATTCTGGTCCATCAGATTCATCAATACCAAATTACAAAAAAAACATTGAGAAAATCCATAGAGACTGTTTAATATGTTTTATATATTTTACACATTTATACATGATTTTCAGAGCTGAAGAAGCTTCTTGGATGAGAAGTGAAACGTCTTCAAAGAAAAACAAGAAAGTCCAGTTGCCTCTTGAAAAAAGCACCTTTGGGACAACCATGACCTGGATGACTGAGAATCTCCATAGACATAAAGTTCCTTGAGTTTTCTCTAGTTGCTTCCCCATTAGTCCACAATAACTGAGGAAAAGTGCTTTCTTCCTCAAGTCCGGCAGCTCCGTTAGTTCGTTGGCTTCCAGAAAACACTGAAACTGGAACATATATTTGTCCCAGCTCTCTTTTGCTGGGTTAAATGGAGGTGGTGGGGCATGAGTGGTCATCTTGGTGGCCAATGCAGCGTTGCAACTTCTGCAGTGATGGCCGATGCCACGTGAATGCCCACTCCATTTCTGTTGTCCTTTGTTCTCCTAAAGATCCCACCTTCGTCGCCAGTGTTAAGTTGGGAGTTTGAATGAAGAGGCAGGACTCCAGCATAATGACTTCAGCTCTTTATTGCAAGTCTAGGCAAAACATCTCTGGCAGCTGGCCGACAGTGCTCTCTTTTAAAGGGCTCTCTCAGGCAGCCTGGCCACTGACATCATCTTAATTTCCCGCCACTCGAATAGACCAATGAGTGGTGGGCATGCTAATTCTTCTACTTAACCCGGACCGGAGTGAATCCTTTGCTTTGGGCTTCACTCCCTATTTACATATTCAACAGAGGGGCTTTTTTATATGTCCACCAAACATGATAAAATGTCCCTTCATGTTGTTCATATCTCCAACAAAGATTCAAAGTGTCCTGATAAATTCTAGACAACTTCTTTGCTGACAATTACCAATGATACATGGTAAAAAGATCACTTGCTACATTTGGAGCAGGATTAACCTTTAAGTATATTTCAAGAGCAACAAAATAGTTGGTGGGACCAGAATTAAAAATTTACTTGATTTGATTTTATGTACAGTTAATAAAAATAAAATATACTTGATTTTTTTTTTACTTTTGTTACATACAGTTGGAACTTTTGGAATGATACGGCAAAGGTTGTTGGGGTCATATGCCACTGTGCAACTTCTTATTTAAAGTGTACTTGTCTGGAAATGCTAGATTGAAAACAGATTAAAACAATACCCTATGATTGTTCTAAGCCTTTTTATATGGTTAGTTAAATCAGATTTGTCCAATCTGGTGTCCTACAGTTGCACTCAGCATCAATTTTCAACTAGATTGCCCAAAACTATTGCAATCCAATATACCTCTTCTGGAAAACACTTTACTGGGGAACACTAGATTAACTGCTATGATTTTATTATAAGAATGATACAATATTTCTTTCTCTCTTCTCCAAAGATGACTAGACAAAAGTGAATTCACAATTATTGAAGAGAAGCATGCTTGAAATATTAACTGCAGAACTCACAGTTGCCCTTGAAATGTGTTTCATATTTTTTAAGATCCTATAATGTAGCTACAGATTATCTATTAGCAATGAATATTTAACATGACACAGAAGTTTCTTTTTTCTATATTGGAATGAATAATTAAAGTAGATCAGATATTGCTAACCAGGTGATCCTGCTCTCCATGTTTGTTTTTTCTGAGCAATATTTCAGACAAAGACAGTTCTTAATTCATGCTATTTACTTACTATGTCCACAGAGCTGGATAATAAAATAACCATCATGAATCAAATTCAGAGCACAGAATTGGTGTGACATGCTGAATTCTGAAGCTCATTTTTATCCTCTATGCAAGGGTCTCCATAGGAGAAGATCCAAAAAACCTACGACTACGTAGGTTGAAGTTTTGCCCCCTTTTTATTGACATAGGTTAAAAAGTGGTACGACTTTGATTGTGCAGTTGTGACCACAATCCTGACTTTTTAATCCTTGTGGATAGCTTGGTTTAATTCTTTAAGCACAAATCTTTTTTATGGTTAGAAGAAACATTGTTATCAGGCTCAGAGAAATCCAGATTTAAAAAGCAGAACAAAGCTAAAATCTGCATGTATAAAAAAGGAATATGGGAAAAATTCCCACAGTAAAAATATAATGGTTTATCATAAAATCTGTCCTGTTGGTCTGTATCAAAATGGTAAAACTTGCATTAATGTGTTAGGTTATTTCCCTACCCCAACCTCAGGAATATATAATTTGGAACTCTGGACCTAACAATTTTAAGAGGATCACAGAGTAATTTTATAGACAGATATTAATATTTAGATTGTAAACAATCATTTCAAAATGTGAATCTACCCTACTCATATTATTGCAGAAAGTCTTGGAACTTTGCTACATAGTTTTGCCCTGATGGCTCTACTGGATTAATCAGTTTAGTTCCATCAATTTTCTGTGATTATTTTTTAAAAATATACAGAAATTATACATTTGTTGTTACACACAGTGCATCCTAACACATTTATGCATTTTAGGTTTAAAATACTCATTTTAAAAATATTATTCTTTCTGAAATTTATATCTTCAAATCATTATTAATTCCATGTTGGACAGATGCAAAATAAAGGGGGAAAGATGTCAGTGTATAAAGAATTTATGAACTGGAATAGCCATGGCAACGATCCAGCCAATGGGAACTGTTTTTTGACTGAGACACAGGATTTGCTATAAGAGCCATGTGAGCTGGCTTTAGTCTGGGTGTGGCTTAGCTATTCTGTGTTCAGAGTTTGTTCTTCTCTCTACCACGTTGCAATAGATGGGTATTGTTTTATCATGTTTTTGTATTTTGTAGATAAAGAAGTTTTTTCTATATTATGAATCCTGCTCAATTCTTTGAATATGTGCTGGGTGATTCTCAAATAAACCAACAGGTTATGATGGGCCCATATCCCACCCAGCCAACCGATGCACACAGTCAAACTGAAGAAAAAGGATTGAGGCTGAACACGGAACTGTAATCAAGCTGAGAGACTGCCTGTGTTATAAACAAAAGGAAACAAGGCAGAGAAGGCTTGCAGGATGGCTGTTGATTTCAAGGAGAGCTCTCTGCCTTGATTGGGACAGAAGAATTATCTTATTTGGGCTGCAAAATTGGAATGCTCCCTGAAGGCTAAGGAGCTCTGGGATATCATCATTAATCCACCTCAGGGGCCATTAGCAGCTGCAGATCAACGGTGGCATGATAAGGCACTGGCTTACATCATTTTAAGTTTGGAAGATGAACAATTCTTAAATGTAGCTGATTTAAAAACTGCAAAGGAGGTTTGGCTGAAATTGAAAAGTATGCATTTGAGTGCATCAGCATGCAATATTGTGCAATTATCGAGACAATTGTACAGAGCCTGGCTGCTGCCACAAGAGAGCCTACAAAAGCATCTGCTGCACATGCAGACACTGTTTGTTGAATTAGAACAGACTGGAATGCAAATTCCTGAATCTCAGAAAGTGCTAGTGGTATTAAATAGTCTTGATGAAACATGGGACATTATTTAAGCCATTTTTGAATGTAAACCAGAACAGGAATTATGTAATTAAATTATGCCCTTAAAGCTTGTTTGATTTATGAAGAACAAAAACGCCATTTTAGAAGAAACCATGAGGAGAAATTCCTGAGGTGGGGGTCCAAGGAGCTGAGAGAGCAAAGCAACAGACTGGATGTCTGCAGAGAACAGAGAAACAGAAGAGATCGGATTACATCCCAGCAAAGAATTCCCAAGAAGAAAGAACAGGAAAAACGGAGATGTTTTATCTGTGGGGATAAAACTCATTTAAAGAAAGACTGTTTACAAGTAAGAAAACAAACAAATGGACAAGCTGCTGTTGCAAAACTTAGCTATTGTAATAGCAGAGACAAATGGTTAATAGATAGTGGGGCTAGTCAAACAATTGTTAATAATTCTAAGTTGTTTTTCAGATTGGATCCAGCTGGAGGAGATGCAGTAGCCTTAGCAAATGGCCAGAAGGCTAAAGTCATAGGAAAAGGCAGTGTGCTGATTCCATGTCTGGAGGAAAAGTTTAATAATATATTATGTGTGCCTGAAATGGAGCATAATTTACTGAGTGTCTCCAGTCTAGACAAACAAGGGTTTGAGATCACATTTGTAGATGGGAGATGTCTCATAAAAAGAAATGGGAGTGTATGTGCACAGGGCATAAAACAGGATAATCTTCATGTGTTGCAGGGACAAAAGGTTCAATGTGCCCAAACATTTGGAAATGTGGCACAACATGATTCATGCATTCATCTCTTGAACAGAAAGCTTGGACATGCCAGCTTCAGAGTGTTGCACAAGATGCAACAGTTTGGAGAAGGATTAACCTTGAAAGGATGTAAGACATACTTAGACTGTGCAGTATGTAAATCATCGAAGTCCAAAGCATTCCCAGTAAGCAAGAGTAGCACAAGGCAGACAACAAGAGCTCTAGAGCTGGTACATGCAGATTTGGTTGGGCCAATGCAAGCCAGTTTGGGAGGAGCAAGGTATGCGCTGGTCATTGTAGATGACTACAACAGGTTTGGGTTCTGCTATTTGCTAAAGAGTAAAATAGAGGTGCTACAGAAGTTCAAGCAATGGGTAAGCTTTGTAGAAAGAAGATATAGACAACAGGTATGGCAGCTGCAAACTGACAGAGGTTCAGAATTCATGTCAGCAAGTTTTCAACAGTGGTTGGGGCAGTTAGGAATAAGACATAGATGCACTAATCCGTACACAGCAGCTGAGAATGGCATAGTTGAAAGATGGAATGGAGTCTTACAAACAATGAAAGACTCATTGTTGAAGGATTCTGGTCTGAGCAGGTCGTATTGGGGTGAAGCCATGTTGACTGCTAATTATTTGATCAATAGGCTGTGGAGTTCCTCTATTAATGATACTCCATATGCTGTGCTATATGGGAGAAAGCCATCTCTAGCACATTTAAGGATGTTTGGAAGCAATGCATGGGTGCATATTCCAAAGGCAATCAGGAGAAAAAGACAACCAAAAGCTAGAAAGCTCAGGTTTATGGTGTCAGGGTTCCGACAGATGTCATAATTAAATCATGAGCCTCAAGCCAAGCTTCAAAAGAAATCCAGTTATTTATTAGGAGCTTCATGACGGCACGGACCAGGTGGAGCCAACTCTGACCTCAGTTAATTCGCGCTTTGCCTCTGACCCTGTTTCCCCCTCCCCCCAATATGTGTCATCAGTCACATTCTCCAATGAAGCAATTTCGTGGGTTGTAAAAGTCACTCCCTCTGGCCACTGTGGGTTTCCGTGGAGACGACCTCTGCGTATCGGTTGGAATGTGCCTTGTTTTGACTGAGATACCAGCTCCTTGATACAGTTGCGAAGTTTGCTTTCCCATCCCCCTTGCCTATGGCAACTCGAGAGTAGGTCAGGGTTGCTTCAAGAATTGACATTCGGCTCCCCTCACTTCCTGAAGGCGACCTGTGCAAAGCAAAGACAGTTTGAGTACAGGTATAGATTTTAGCATTGCGATCCCCCCCAGGCTTGTTTGGGTTGTCTGCATGGAATTTAGCTATGAGGCGGTCAGTCTGGATGTTCCTACTCTTTACCTAAGACGCCTCTGGGGTAGCCCTTCCACTTGATTAGGTATTGGAGCTGTCTCCTGTGCCACCGTGAGTCGAGGATTCGTTGCACCTCATAATGGGTTTGGCCCATGGGGTCTGGGAGCTCACTGGGTAGTGGCCTCAGGATCGACCCGACCACGGGTTTTAAGAGGCTGCTATGGAATACCGGGTGTATCTTCCCTGGGGCAATTTTAATTGCACCGTGACCGGGTTGATGATCTTCACTATGGGGAATGGCCCCATAAACTTTGGTCCCAGCTTCTTACTAGGGAGTTTCAATCTCAAGTACTTTGTGGAGAGGTAGACCTTCTCCCCCAGCTGGAATGGCTGTTGCAGGGCTCGGTGTTTGTCTGCCTGTTTCTTATAGGTCTGCGCCGCTTTAGCTAGCGCCTTCTTGACATTCTCCCAGGTTGCTTTCAGCGTCGACAGCCAATCTGTCAAGCTGACTGAGGAGGGGGGATCTATCTCCTGTAATAATATCATTCCTGATTCAAGGGGTTCTTCAATAATAAAAGCCATACCATCAGCTAACGCCTGCGTTTTATATTCTTCTTTCTTAATTTTTAGTCCCTTTATTTCCTGACTTTCCCTCACCTGGGTCAACAGCACTTCTAAGGATAATATAAATAAAAGGGGCGATAATGGACATCCTTGTCTGACTCCTTTAGTTATGTTAACTGTCTCTGTCAATTCACCGTTTACTATTATTTTAGCCGTTGGTATTGAATATATTGCCTCAATCATCCTGATACATTTTTCGCTGAATTTTATAATATTTAATTGCGTTATGAGAAATTGCCAATTTAGATTATCAAATGCCTTTTGTGCGTCCACAAATATTAAAGCTAATTGTTTTTCGGGGTGCGCCTCATAGTACTCTAATACGTTCATGATCATTCTTGTGTTGTTTCTAATTTGTCTTTTAGGGAGAAATCCATTTTGATTGGAATGAATAATTTGATTATTTTTTTTAACGTTTCTGCAATGATCATCACAAATATTTTGTAGTCCTCATTTAACAATGAAATTGGCCTGTAATTTCTAATTTGTTGATTATCCGTCTCCTCTTTTGGTATCAATGTTATATATGCTTCTGTCCAAGAGTTTGGTAATTTGGCACATTCTAAAGCTTCATTGTACAATTCTAACATTTTTTCCTCCAGTGATTCCTGTAATTTTTTATATACCTCTGCTGGTATTCCATCTGGACCTGGTGTTTTATTATTTTTTTGCTTCTTAATAGCCTCTTTTAGCTCTGTTAATGTTATTTTGTCATTTAGCATTAACCTAATTTCCTCCAGCATGGTCGGCAAGTTTCTTTTTTCTAAATATTGCTTAATATTTTCTTCCTTAATTTCCTCTTGGCTATATAATACTTTAAAGAAATTTTGAATAATGCTTTTTTTTTCTTCTAGCCGATGATGGAGGTCCCCATTTTCATCTTCCAGTTGCTGTATTATTATTTTTTTGCTCTCTCTTTCTTCAATTTATAGGCCAACCATCTCCCTGGTTTGCTTGCGAATTCGAAAAAAAATTGTTTCATTGCTTTGAGATTTCGAATCATTTCTTCCTGTGCTATCAAATTAATCTTGTGTTTAATTAGGTCCCTTTCTTGTTTAATTTTATTATTTTGTGGTTCTTTCTGCAATAAGAATTCCTGTTCTTTAAGTTTTGTGTGCAAAGTCTCTTGTTGTTTCCTCTTTTCCTTGTTTCTCTTTGCCACATAAGCAATTGTTAGTCCCCGCACATAGGCTTTTGTAGCATCCCATAGGTTCTGCATCGATATTTGTTCTTTTGTATTTTCTCTAAAAAAAATCTAGTTCTTTTTCCATCATTTGTATATAAGCTTTTTCTTTTAGAATTCTCTGGTTTAATGTCCATCACGCTTGCTTCCTCCTCTGTCCCCTCCATTTTATTTTTACCAGGTTATGATCAGCCCATGCGTTTGGCAATATCTCCATTTCCTCTATGTCGTTAATCAGTTCAGGATTCATCCAGGCCATGTCTATTCTTGACCAGGACTTGTGGGGATGTGAAAAAAAAGTATATTGTCTCCTCTTCGGATTCAGTTTCCTCCAACCAACACATAAGTTCAGCTCTTGCATCATTTCCGAGAAAGTGCTTGGTAATTGTCATCTTATCTTCTTATTGTTTACACTTTTATAATCTCTTTTGTTGTTTACTATGGCATTAAAATCACCTATTATACAAAGATTATCCTATTTTAATTCTATTATTTTTCTGTGTAATTTTGAGTAAAAAAATTTCTGATTTATATTAGGTGCATAAATTACCACTAAAAGAATTCATTTTTGACCTGATATTATCTATACCATTAATATTCTACCCTCTTCATCTACATACCGTATTTTTTGGACTATAAGACGCACCGGCGTATAAGACGCACCAAGATTTTGAAGAGGTAAATAAGAAAAAAAAAGTTTTTGCCCTCTCCCAGCCCCCAGGAGCACTCTGCAGACCTCCCAAACCTTCTGCGCACCCTGTTTTTGCAAAAAATGGGCCTTTTTTGCCCGTTTTTCACAAAAATGGGGGCATTTTTGCCCTCCCCCAGTCCCCAGGAGCACTCTGCAGACCTCCCAAACCTTCTGCACACCCGTTTTTGCATGCGGTGGGGCTTCAGGAGGCCAAAAATGGCTGTATTCGGTGTATAAGATGCACCAACATTTCCACCCTCTTTTAGGGGGGAAAAAGGTGAATCTTATACTCTGAAAAATACGGTATTTCAAATTCGGATTTAATCTTTTATATATACCGCAATTTCTCTTTTTTTTGTTTGGGCCAATGCCAAATGTAATTTCCCTAGTTTGGGGCATTTTAAAATATTGCCATGCTGTCAGGCCGAAGCCATATTTTATTAGAGACTTTGGCCTGCCACACTTTACGTTTGAGAATGTATTCTTGCTGTGGGAATTTGGGAGGGGCTGTTGCATGAGGGATGTAGACATGTAGCCATAACAAATTCCTTTAGACTCTCAAGGTCATCCTTTGTCCAGCACCTGCCCGGAAGATGAGGGGAGTAACTGACACGTCGACAGGAGACTGGCTAACATCATGAACTTGTGGGTGTGGGGACAAACGGCTTGATCTTTCAACTGGGTGGAGAAACCCTGGGAGCGTCAGATTCGGGTTTCTCCCAGCCATGCCAACATGACTCTGTTAATAAATTGGAACTTTGAGGAATGCTTTGCCTCAGACTCTGATTTTATTTTAGATGCTATTTGGAACTCTGACACTAACCCGAATCTCTCTTTAAACTCATCCAGCTACCCCGAGCCTCGGTGCGCTGTTCGGGGTCTTGAGCCCCAGCACCGACCCGGTAACGGGCGGCACGAAGACTCAGGGAAGATGGAGGAGAAACCGGAGGAGATGGAGCAAGCAGCAGGGGGGCAAGTAGAGGACGACTCCATTGGGAGCATCAGCATCCGCTACTATCCTTCCCCAGAGGCTGCAGCTGCCATGGAGGCCGCAGAGAGAGAGTGCTAGTCGGGGGCTCGGCGCAAGCAACCGGCCCCTGAGCCCCTCTCTCAGCCAGAGTGGACCTCTCGAGGAGCAATTGGGGGGCTGAGTCCTCCCCCCAAGCGAGCGTGGGAGCCTCACCTGGGCACGGGAATGGCCACGGCTCATGAGTGGAGGCAACAGATCACGCTCACCAGTCGGTCCGAAGGTGAGGGATCCCAGCTGATGTCTCGCAGTCAATTGCTGACGGATCTCCACGACCAGTTCGGACGACTAAGCGTAAGTTGGACAAATCCCCCCTTGGGAACCAAGACCACTAGATGGAACTCTGACACATGCTTTTCTTTAATATGCACCTCCTGTAAACAGATGATATCCATACCTTGCCTCTGAACGCTTGTCAATATCCGTTTTCTTTTAATTGGAGAATTCATGCCATTGATGTTTAGCGACAGCATGTTGATTTCACCTTCCTCCATCCTATTACTTATGTGACGCTTTTGGACCTCCCTTTCTTCTTGTCTCTGTTTGCGCCCTTGTTCTAGCTCCTTCCCTTTCATATCTTTCTATTTCCCTTCGTTCTCTGGGGTCTTGTTCCTCGAGATGTCCCTCTGATACCTGCTCCTCTTGGCTTCTATTTTCGGTCTTTTCTCTGCTCTTCATCCCCTACCAGGTAATGTTCATAAAATTCTTGTGCTTTTTCTAGGGAATCTATTCTAAATTTCTTTTCCCGCCAAGAGGTCAGCATCCCCTCTGGGATGAGCCACCTAAACATATCTTTAAATTTAATCAGTTGGGTAGATAAAAAATTATAGTTTCTTCTTTTTTCCCTAACTCTCTGTGGAATTTGTCTCAATGTTAGTATTTCTTTTCTTTTGTATACCAGTGGGTCATCCCTTGTTTTACTATATATTTCATCTCTAATTATTTTTTGTGTGAATCTTACGTGTACCTCCCTGGGAAGTCTATGCCTACGCGCATAGTTTGTATGGATTCTGTACACTTCATCCAACTTGTTTAAGATCTCTTGTTTACTTTTATTCAATGTATCTACTAATAATTCTGCAATAAGCTCCGGGAGGTCTTCTTCTTTGTTTTCTTGAATGTTCTGAAACCTCAGAAAAAATGCTGACTTCTCCATTTCAAGATGTGTAATTGCCTCCTCTAAATCTCTGTTAACTGCTATTAATTTGTTGTCTGTTGCTTCCAATTTTTTTTCTGTCTGTTCTGCTCTAACTTCTACCATTTTTATTCTTGGTTCATTTTTTGCTATCGTCTCTTGAATTGTTCCTATTTTGTCATCTAATTTGCATATGTCACCTTTCACCTCTCCCATTTCACTTTTTATCTCTTCATGGTTTCTAGTTATTGCTTCTTGCATTTTCATCATTGTTTCTTGTATCAAAGTTAACGTTGTTTGTACACTCTGCAAGTTTGTAGTGGACCGGCTTTCTCTCGTCCCAACATACTGTCCATCGATCTTTGTCCCGAAGGGAGACTATTGTTGCTTCCCCCCCCCACTTTTGTAATTGTTGTCATGCTTGTCATAAAGATTTTTAAAAAGTTGTTCCACCCTACCATATACTATATTGACTATCTCTGTCCAAGTATGCATTTAACTATGACAATATAATTCTAGCTATACCTTATCTAGGGGTAATCTATAAATTCATATAAATAATTTTCACTATATAAATACAATATATATAATAAATATGAACACTCAACAGTTAGAAATGGGAAAGTCTATAATATCTCTATCGTTTAAGTCAAGTTAAAATGCAAATACCAATTTCATTTAGTAGATAATTTATCAAATTCAAATTCATAGGTTTCTAAACAATCATGCATAAAAATCTATCCAGGGTCCTATTATCCAGTTAATATTTTCTTAGGCTAATTTTTTCTTTTCTATATTTATAATGCAAACTTATAAATTTATAATATTAATAGTGTTAATTTTCCTCTATCAAGTTTTACTAATAACAGCGTATATATTTATCTATTACCTATTTATATATTTAGCGAATCAAGTCCAAGTAAAATTTATCTAACAAAAATATATTTTATATTACTATATAATATATTTCAGCTTTATTACTATATAATATATTTCAGCTTTACAAATGTATTTACAAATATTTACAAAATATTATGAAAATGAGCCTTTTTTTGAACTTTTAACTTAAATACCACGTCTGCTGATGGTTGTTTTTAATCTCTAGCTGACCCCGTCCTCTTCTTTGGCTCTGCACCGCTCTGAACTTCTCAACAGTTTTTTTCTTCCCTTCCAAGATGTCATCCTTCAATTTTGCACCATCAGTCACCGATCTCTCTCTCCCAATCACTTTCTCTTCTCCACAAACTACGTACTTAAATCCGTCCTCATCCAATCTTTACAGTACTTTTTTCTTCCTTTTAATCCTTCAATAACAGCCCGTCTGACTCTCTCCGTCACCTTCCGCATCAACCTCTTCTTCAATGTCAAACTTTACTGTACTCTCACCGCTCCCACCACCTGCTCGCTGCCTTTCACCTTCTCGGAGTCTCGCTCACCGCTTCTCAGCACATTCTATCACCACCAATGCAGAGAATTTTTATAACATCAAAGTTCTCAAAGTTCTCATTCGCTCCTCCTCACCAGTAATCTCAGCTGTCTTCTCCCTCTTCTCTTCCACTCGAGTGTACAGGTTGTCATGCCTTCGGATCGGCCATTTAAAGGGCCGATTTTCTCGCGCCTGATCCAAGGGTCCCTGTCGCTTTTTTCAGGAGATCGCCCTTCTCCCTAAAAGCCTCGAAGTATTCCCTCTACACTTGTGCTTCCTCCAAGAGAAAACCTTGCCCGAAAGCCTCACGAAATGCAAAAAGTCAGGCAAGCCGAATGGAGCCCCATTCGCTTGCTCCGCACTGGTGTGACATCACCACCGGAAGTCCTACAAATACAGCTCTTTCTTTGGACAAAAGTTGCAGAAGGTCAAGACATAAGCAAGAGATTCCAGCATTATATGAGAGCAGATCATAATTATGGGGTAGAAAAGATTCTCAAAAATGATTTAGGACAGGGGTGTCAAACTCACGTTGTCACATTGTCATCACGTGACGTATCAGGACTTCCTCCCTTTGCTAAACCAGAGGTGGGCATGTCCAGCACATGACGCATCTGGCCCATGGGCTGTGAGTTTGACACCCCTGGTTTAGGATCAGTATGAATCTTAAAAGCATGGCTTCAGCTGTCAAACTTTTTTATTTTACTGAAAATAACAAGCATTTTCCTCAATTTAACAGAATAACAGAGTTGAAAGGGACTTTCTAGTCATCAAACCCTGTTCAAACAGGAAACCTTATATCATTCCAGAGAAGTGGCTGTCTAGTCTCTTCTTAAAAGCCTCAAGTGATGGAGCACTCAGAACTTCTGAAGGCAAGCTGTTCCACTGGTTAATTGTTCTCAATGTTAGGAAATTTCTCCATAATTCTAGGTTGGTTTAATCCTTGATTAGTTTCCATCCATTGTTTCTTGTCTTGCCTTCTGGTGCTTTGGAAAATAGGTTGACCCCTTCTTCTTTGTGGCAGCCCCTTAAATATTGGAACACTGCTATCATGTCACCGCTAGTCCTTCTTTTGACTAGACTAGACATACCCAATTCCTGCAACCATTCTTCATATGTTTTAGATTCCAGCCCTCTAATCATCTTTGTTGCTCTTTTCTGCACTGTTTCCAGAGTCTTTACATCTTTTTTATAATATGGTGATCATATTATAATTTATACTATATTATAATGTGTACATAGTTCCAGTAGAATGCTTAAATGCCTGTAGGTTATCTGGTAATATGTAACTAAAGCTCCAATTAAGTAAGGATAGGCAGCAGATTAGCAGCAGCAGCTTTTTTGCATAACATATAAGTAAGCACAAACATATAACCACTGGCTTAAAAACTGGTTTTATCAACAGAACTTCAGCTTCCTAGACTATGGTCTGCATTGCCTACATGACGGCAAGGGATGGACTGCACCTCACAAGAACTGGGAAGAATAAAAAGGGCTTTAAACTAAAATTGAGGGGGGCAAGCTTCATGACCTTTAGAACCTAATTCCAAGGAAAAACCACTAGATAACCAAAGACATAAGGAGATAGGGAGTAAAGAGAAAGAAGAAATAAAAAAAGAAAAACTTAATGAAGTAGAGAGTGATGGAAAGGATGGAAATCCCAGGTACAACATAGCTGATATAAGAAACATACCCAAGACCCATAAAGGACTCAAATGCCTGTATATTAACATTCAAAGTTTAGGGAACAAAGAGGTGAACTTGAAGCATTACTACATGAAGGCAGATATGATATAGTTGCCATTACTGAAACTTGGTGGGATGAAACTCATGACTGGAATGTACTAATGGAAGGATAGAAACTATTCAAAAGGAACAGATGTAACAAAAGAGGAAGTGGAGTTGCATTATATATAAAAGATCACTACATCTCTACAGAAATGCACAAAATGAAGAATAAAGTCTCCTAGAATCTATATGGGTCAAAATAATTTGCTAATTGATTAACAAATGTATGTAGGAGACATACCACAGTAGTAATTGGAGACTTTAACTACCCTGATATCAACTGGGAGATAAAGTCTGCAGCAAGTAGGAGATCGAACAGATTGCTAACCAACTTAGCTGACAATTTTGTCATCCAAAAGGTAGAGGAGGGAATTAGAGGAAAAGCTATACTGGACCTAATTCTTACTAATAGAGAAGAAGTGATAGAGGGAGTTGAAGTTGCCAGAACCTTGGGTGAGAGTGACCGTGTCATATTGGAATTCAATATAATGCAAACACAAGCAATAGAATATAATCCAACTAGTGTTTTCAACTTTAAAAGAGCTGATTTTAACAAATGCAGAGAGAGCCAAAGCAAAATTCCATGGATAAAAATCCTAAAGGGGAAACAAGTCAAGAAGCGTGGGAAACTCTGAAAATATTATAATAAAAGCCCAGTCCAACATAATACCACTGAAAAAGAAAAACAAGAAATCCAAGAAGAAACCAGCATGGTTGCATAAAGATCTCTCTGATAAACTGAAAAACAAAAGGATAAGTACAAAAAATGGAAAGAGGACAGAATAAGGCAGAATATCAGCAGATAGCCCAAATCTGAAAAGATGAAGTCAGGAAAGCAAAGGCTCAGAATGAACAAAGACTTGCAACAAAAGTCAAAGATAATTAAAAAATTCTTTCAACATATAAATAACAAGAAGAAAGGTCAAGGAAACAGTCAGTCCACTAAAGAGAGAAGATGCCAAGAAAGTAACAGGCAGTAGAGAGAAAGCAGAGCTGCTTAACTCATTCTTTGCATCAGTCTTCACACAAAAAGAAACTATAGTCCAACCTACCAAACACAACTGTTAAAGGCAGACTAGAAATAAAAATCAAAATAAGCAAGAAAATGGCAAGAGAACACCTATTGGATCTTGATGAATATAAATCACTGGGACCTGATGGGTTACATCCCAGAGTTCTGAAGGAGCTGTCAGATGCTTTCTCACAACCATTGTAGAATATATTTCAAAAATCCTGAAGCACCGGGGAATTACCTGAGGATTTGAAAAGAGCTGATGTGGTTCCCATGTTCAAAAAAAGAAGCGGGGGGGGAAACAGACCCAGGAACTACAGACCAATCAGGCTAACATCAATACCTGAGAAGATCCTGGAAAAGATAATAAAAAAAAAAAACCAGATCTGTGAACATTTAGAAACAAATAAAGTTATAACTAGTAGCCAGCACAGGTTTATTAAAAACAGATCATGCCAAATCAACCTTATTTCATTCTTTGACAGAGTGACTACATTAGTAGACCAGCGAAATGCTGTGGACATAGTGTACTTAGACATCAGCAAGGCATTCAACAAAGTAGAGATGAGATGAGATGAGATGAGATGAGTTGAGATGAGATGAGATGAGATGAGATGAGATGAGATGAGATGAGATGAGATGAGATGAGATGAGATGAGATGAGATGAGATGAGAAGAGGGGAGGAAGAGGGAGAGAGAGGAGAAGGTAGTAAGATAAGATAAGATAAGATAACTTTATTGTCATATTTTTACTGTGAGCACACCGGCCCACATTAAAAATGAAAATGTGGGATAGACAACATCATCACCAGATGGATTTGTAACTGGCTAACAAACTGTACTCAACATGTAGTCCTTAATGGTACTGCATCTACATGGAAGGAAGGAAGCATTGGGGTACCACAAGGTTCCGTCTTAGGCCCAGTACTCTTCAATATCTTCATAAATGACTTAGATGAGTGAATAGAAGGGGAACTCATTAAATTTGCAGATGACACTAAGCTGGCAGGAATAGCCAACCCCCCAGAAGATAAGCTCGGGATCTAAAAAGATCTTATGAGCCGAGGTGGCACAGTGGTTAGAGTGCAGTACTGCAGGCTACTTCAGCTGACTGCTAGCTGCAGTTCGGCGGTTCAAATCTCACCGGCTCAAGGTTGACTCAGCCTTCCATCCTTCCGAGGTGGGTAAAATGAGGACCCAGATTGTTGGGGGCAATATGCTGACTCTGTGAACCGCTTAGAGAGGGCTGTAAAGCACTGTAAAGCGGTATATAAGTCTAAGTGCTATTGCTATTGCTATTAACAGACTTGAATAATGGGCCCTATCCAACAACATGGAATTTAATGTGGAGAAAAGCAAGGTTTTACACCTAGGCAGGAAAAACCAAAGGTAGAAGTACAGATTAGGTGAAACCTGGCTCAAAAACAGTAACTGTGACAGGGACCTTGGAGTCCTAGTGGACGATCTGTCAAGCTTCAAAGTATTCAGGCCACTTTCACTTTTACTGCTTCATAATTTGCCAACAAACCTGGGGGGAAGGGAGGGAGAGACGGGAATGTTCGTTCCAGACAATAACAAGAAACTGTCCTATGTGAACGAAGGACATTTCAGCAAGTGGTTGCCAGAGGTATGGAGATTTTATCATAACAACACCTGGACACCTAATTGGACAATGTGACCTGAATTAATGGAGGGAGGGAGGATTCTATACTTTAATTATATTGAATTGCCCAGGAATTAGCCAGAGCTGGTTTTGCTTTCATTCTGTGCCAAAACGATGTACTCAAAGTTTTGCATTAAGAGATTGCATCGTCTCAACAGTGCTTGCTTGGTTGGGTTTGTCAGTCAGAACCTTGACATTAAACCAGCTCTCCTTGTACCAGAAAATTAATTTAGGAGTCCTGGGCTCCTACAACCTGTCTGGTGTGAAGACCCAGGGGAAGATGGCTGGGTGGAACATAAGAGAGAGCAGGCAGTCAAGCCCAGGACAGGGCTGCAAGAGAGACTCCAGCTAAGGGGCCAAATGGAGTTTGGCACCCAGACAATGATGACTTGCCCAAAAGGATGGGTGGAGAAGACCGAGCAGCCCATGACATGAGACAAAGCTGGAGTCCCCCGCTAGGCGGGAGAGGAGCTCAGTACCGAAGGCAGCTGAAGCCAAATTCCCCCTGCTTCCTTCTGCAGCAGCATTTGCCCTGGCCCCGAGATGGAGATGAAAAAGAGCAGCGGAGTGGGAAGAGCCAGTGGAATGGAAATATTCACTCCAGTGGAGTGGAAATAAAGAGCAGCTGAGGGAGAGGTTCATCGGTCTGGTGATGCAAGGAGGGGAGCCAGCACGGAGAGTGGAGCAACCTTCCGGGACAGGAGCCAGTCCACCCTCAACAGCCCTCTTGGGTCCATTGCCACAGCCCTGACCCAGAACGGGACCCATGGTGACTGGGGGAGTAGCCAGCCCTCCCTAGACTGCTATTCCCCAGCTTGGTCCAGCACTGGGTCACGGTGCTGTTAGATCCCAAAGAGTGGCAGCCCAGACTTGTGGCACCACTGGCCAGTTAATGCCATGACCAGCAGTTGCAGGTGTTCAACCTGGAGCTTTTCCGTATGGAGTGGGATGGCCCCAGAGGTACTGGACTGGCTTGGAAATGGAGCGATCTTTGAGAGCAATCCCACTGCTGTGCCTCTGCTTCCTTCAGCTCAGATGGAGCCGGGGCACCATAGCTGCTGGCAGCGGCGGCGACAGGAGCAACCTAAGCAGCCATAATACCCCCTCCCCAGCCAGCCAGCCCCACCTGACCTACTCCTCATCTGGCCAGCCCTTCACCGCCCTTCTTCTCCTCCTCCTCCTTGTCCTCCCCACTGAAGCGGTGGTGGGCTCTGCAGGACAACGGAGTGTCTCATTTCTCCCCCGGTGTGGTGAGCTCCGGCAGGCTGGATGTGGGTGCAAGGGGCCTGGCCCCACTGTGCCTCCTCACTCAGTTGAAGGCTTTGTTCCTGCCTTCAAACAGTAAGGCTGGTGCATGAAAGCGAGCAGTGCACCCGGGCCACGGATGGCATTGGTTCCTGCACCCAGCCAATTCTGATTCCAGAGTGGCCTTACTGTTTGAGTGCAGGAATGAATCATTAAACTGAGTGATGAGGCACCGTGGAGCCAGGCCCTTTGCACCTGTGTCCAGCCTACCAGGGCTCACCACACCAGGGGAGAAATGAGACAACCCGTTGTTCCGCAGAGTCCGCCGCCGCTTGAGCGGGGAGGAGGAGGATGAGGAGGAGAAGAGCGGCAACCTACTCCTTGCCTGGCTGTCTGGGGAGGGGGATCATGGCTGTTCAGGTGGCTCCCACCACTGCCGCCAGCAGCTTGGGTACCCCAGCTCCATCCGAACTGAAGAAAGCAGAGGCGCAACAGTGCGATTTGCCCTCAAAGATTGCTCCATTTCCAAACATCCCATTTGCACGTAGACACACCATTTTCATGCAGTCGGGGTCTGCGGGACAATGGGGTCTTATTCCTCCTCCGGCATGGCGAGCTCCAGCAGGTTGGACGTGGGTGTGAGTGGCCTGGCTCCGCAGTGCCTCCTCACTCAGTTGAAGAATTCGTTCCTGCACTCAAACAGTAAGGCTTGCGCATGCGAGTGAGCAGCACATCCGGGCCACGGACGATGTTGGTTCCTGCACCCTGCCCTGGAGCCAGTGAGGGACCACCCAGCCGCCATGCCCCCTGGGCGAGGAGGCAGTGAGCAGGCAGGGGCTGGCATCCTGGGTGAAAGGGAGGCGCTCAGAATGCAGGCAGCCTGCGGGAGAAGATGGTCCCCAGGGATGTCAGGCCCCATGCTGCCTGCTGTCCGGGCACCCAGGGGGCAGGGCAGGGGCAGCACCATGAATCTAAGGTTGACCGCTTTCTGGCCCAGATGGCCTGGATGGCCACCACTGGGTTGTAGATCAGTGCCCGGTTGGCCTGGGCCAGGCTGAGGCACTGTGGGCCTGTCCTTTGCTGTTTCCAAGGCAGTTCTGCAGGCCAGATCTAACTACATCGTGGGCCGGATCTGGCCTGCGGGCCTTGAGTTTGACACCATTGGCATAGATCAATCAGAACAATTTATATGAAAACATCAAGTTTAATTCCTGACACCTATGCACATTTGATATTGTCAATGCTGGGAATGATTTGCAACATAGGAGTCTGTAATATGTACACATGCCAGAGCATGGGAACAAGGCTTGCATTCTCAGTATATCATACAGTGAGCATGCATTTTGTCTCTGTGCTTTCTTAAGGTGACTTCTTTTTTTAGGAAGAAGTGGTAACCTCCCATGACATTTCTTTGATTGTTTTCATCAACAGTTTAATGAAATAACTGGTTCAGAGAAAGGCAGGATGATAAAAGTCTCCACCTCTTCTTAAAAACAATAAATATTGGAACCAAGGCCCAAAACAGTTTGACTCATATTCTTAAAAGTAATAATAATTTGGGGAAATTTTATTGCTGTGTGTCTAGTATGTTAGTGTTGAGATTGAAATAATCTCTAAACAAACAGAAGCCTACTTATTGGGAAACATTGGGCCCATATTCAGTTTTTGAAAATAAACATTGGTACAAAACAGTTAAGTCTTCTGGCTCAACTTAAAAAGTTGAGGTTTGATACAGTATTTATAGCATCAGACTATATGTATTGTAACTATACATTGTAACTATACTAATAAAATTAAGCATATTTATCAGGTTTCCGGTAAGATGGCGACCAAGGCAGATGCCTAGCCACTTCGCTGGTGATTAGTAATAGGGAAAATCCCAAAAATCCTAGGGTTAGTGACAGGATCAGAAGCAACTAAACTAAGAAAAGAGAATTAGATTAAGTCCCGAGTATTAATATAATAATAACTAGGGTCTAGGACCAGCGGAACTATATTTAAAAAATGAAAAACAACAAACGTGGAAAAAGAAAAGATCCGATAAAGTCGAAGCCAGCTGAGAAAAAGGCTGGTGTAAAACTGAGACTACCTTGCCACCATCCTCCAAGCTCTAGAGGCCGGATACTCCGCCACGACGGAGAGAGACCAGAGCGCTAGATTCCACGGTGATTCTCGTAAGTAAGATCCCAGCGATTCCCGTGAGCATCCCCCAAAAGTGACCCCACGGCAGAGTCCTACGGAGCCCGGTGAGCGATCCCCTAGTGGAGCGACAAATTCCCGACGCCCAGCTGAGTTTCTGCTCCAGCGAATGAATCTCCCCCAGAGCTCAGTGTGTGCCCACAGCCTTGCGGAGCCCAGAGAATGACCCCCTGAGGAGCCCAGCTGAGATCCCCTAGCGGAGCGACCAATTCCCGACGCCCAGCTGAGATTCTGCCCCAGCGAGTGAATCTCCCCTGGAGCTCAGCATGTGCCTACTGCCCTGCGGAGCCTGGAGAGTGATCCCCTGAGGAGCCCAGCTGAGTTCTGCCCCAGCGAGTAACATCTTCCCCAGAGCCCTGCGGAACCTGGAGAGTGACCCTGAAGGATTAACTGGGAGGAGAAGAGCGGTCTTGTCACGATCCAGCAACTGCATGCTTGTGGTCTAATCACCACATGGAAGGACCAGCAAGAAACGAGGCGGGTGGTGTTCCGGCGGTGTTCCGGCGTTGTTCCATCTACTGGTGGCTCGGAAAGGAGCCTCCAGACACCGCGTGGAAGGACCGACAAGAGCCAAGGAGGACTGCATTGTTCCAGCCACTGGCAGCTCGGAAAGGAGCCTCCAGACACCGCGTGGAAGAAAGGCGATGGTGTTCCGGCGTTGTTTCAGCTACTAGCGGCTCGGAAAGGAGCCGCCATACACCACATGGAAGGACCGGCAAGAGACAAGGCGGGTGACATTGTTCCAGCCACTAACGAAGCCAAGGCGTTATTAGGAGCCTCCAGGAGCCATCAGCAAGAAGCAAGTAGATGGCACAGCTCAGAGTTGACTGCGATTGATTTGTCAGAAGTACAGAGATTAATAAGTGATCAAATAATGTCTATCATAGTAACTAATTATTGTTACTGTTATTGTTAGTTATAGATTAGTTAGTTAATTGAACAATTGATTTAGTGATTAGTTAGTTGATTAAACAATTGATTAGTTAGTTGATTAAACAATTGATTTATTGTCTAATCAGTTTAATTAATTAACTGCCTAACAGTGAATAATTATTGTTAAGGTCTATTATCTAACTAATTACTGTTAATGATTAGTGTGACATACATTAAGAGATAAATTAATAAGAGATCAAATAATACATATCAACAAATAAGTAATATACTGTATATATCTTCACAACAACTCTACCATGCCAGGCAAAAAATCCAAACAATCACCAAAGAAAGATATTCCTTCTAATAACGACAACAAAGAATCATGCATATGCTTTAAATGGTCTGAAATTATCAAGAAAAATGAAGATATCATTAAATGCCACCTATGTGACAATCATGTCCACCTTTCCTGCCTAAAATTAACCAAGCAGTCAACCTACTACAAACAGCAG
This sequence comes from Thermophis baileyi, assembly GCA_003457575.1. NCBI lineage: Eukaryota > Metazoa > Chordata > Lepidosauria > Squamata > Dipsadidae > Thermophis > Thermophis baileyi. Next base: position 4,680,590 of record QLTV01002141.1, read on the forward strand.
CTACATATAGAATATCTAGTATTCAACACCACGGACAATACTACTACCCTTCAAAAAGACCTTGACTATATATCAGAATGGTCAAACAAGTGGCAACTTCAAATCTCAATCAACAAATGCTCAGTCTTACACATTGGCAAAAATAATCAGAACACAAAATACAAACTAGATGATCATGACCTTGTTGACGATCCTCACCCAGTAAAGGACCTTGGAGTACTCATCTCTAATGATCTAAGTGCCAGAGCCCACTGCAACAGCTTTGCTAAAAATGCATTAAGAGTGGTTAACCTAATCTTGCATAGCTTCTTCTCTGGTAATATTGTACTTCTAACTAGAGCATATAAAACATTTGCTAGACCAATTCTCGTATACAGCTCATCTGTCTGGAACCCACACTACATATCGGACATTAATACAATTGAGAATGTCCAGAGATATTTCACAAGAAGAGTACTACACTCCTCTGTTCGCAACAGAATACCATATGCCACCAGACTTGAAATTTTGGGCCTAGAAAATTTAGAACTACGCCGCCTTCGATCTGACCTAAATGTAGCACACAAAATTATCTGCTACAATGTCCTACCTGTCAATGACTACTTCAGCTTCAACCGCAACAATACACGAGCAAACAATAAAAAAAAAAAATACGACTTCAGCAACTGAGTG
>QLTV01002141.1:4683248-4693962 GCA_003457575.1 Thermophis baileyi
GTGTCACCACATTTAAGAAAACTTTCTGGCATTAATATACTGCCATAATGTACATTTCTCTAATTCTTTGCTATTTCTATGGGTCAGGCACATATGCACAGAAATACACAGCAAACAGTGTATATCATCTGTACTGTTTGCTGTTTGCTGGAAGGCAAATTGCTGGGAGGCAGAGGCAGATTTCCCCCCCCTTGTTTTCCTCCCCCAAAACTAAGGTGCGTCTTATACTCCAAAAAATACGGTATTTCTTTCTTGTTACACTTTTCCTAAGAATATAGGAAGAAGATACTCACAAGCCATCTTTAAAAATGTATCTTAAAATCTAATTCCAAGACTTACAGCAAAATAGCCTAAGAAAAAATAGTCAGGTACAGATGTCCTAGAACAACATTACATAAACTATGTATTAGGGAAATAAGCATGCAAAACAATAGATATATTTGGAAAATCTGCATATGCCTATTACCAATTTTACCAGAACAGAATACTATAAAAGTTTTCCTCAGATTTGGACTGATCTGCACATCTATCTGTTTTGTTACTTATTGTTTTTTTAAAGAAAATTCTTTGTAACTCCTGTGGCTCAAAATTCACTGAAGCACAGTAATAAATTATCTGGTTTTCACCAACATACAAGTATTTTGTTATTTTACTTGAGCTTTTCTCCAAACAGCATTACCTCTTCAATGAGACTGAAAAATCTGTTTTCATATGTGAGCAAATGTTTATATATTGGGGCTTAGACATTGGTAGACCCACCATCAGCTTCCAAGCATTTTCAGGTGCCTGATGAGATTTTAAAAAAAAGATTTTTATCCCACTTTTCTTTTTCATATACTCATACTCATGTCAATATTCATATATGAATATTTCATATTCATTCAAGACAGCAAATACGCCAATATTTCTTCTTCCTCCTATTTTACTCACAACAACCTTGTGGGGTGAATTGAGCTGAGAAAAAGTGACTGGACCATTTTTCATCTTGGTTTTATATTGCTAATGGAAATACTAAAGAGTGTTAAGGAGTTCATTCCATATACTGTTTGATAGTAGCTATATACAAGTTCTCATAGAACTGCTAATAAATTTGGGATTAGTGTGTTGCCTTAGAAAATCCTGACATTTCTCAGAAGAAAGCATTTAACAACTTTCTATTTTACTGCTTAGTGTGGCATATGCTTAATAAGTTTGACTGGAGTTTCTTTCAAATATGTGCAATGACCTAGATTCAGATTATCTAATTTATGTAAGGTAATTGAAAAAAAAATAACTCATTTTCTCCAGGTAATAGTGTCTGCTAATCAACCATACAGATTCAAATTAAGTGCAGGATCTACATAAAAAGTGGTCATACATAGTGACTGAAAATAGAGATGTACAAATTGCATTTCTTCAGCAAATGCAAATGTGTGTAGCCTGCAGTCTTATAGTAGTTGATTTAAAAAGAAAAAAATAAATCAGCAATTTGCAAAATCCCAAGTCTCAATTACCTTCATATATTAGTCTCTTCGGATAAGAGCTTTGCAGTCATATTGGCTACTTGCTGTGCGTATATTCCACTTTCATTCAAGAAGTTCAGATTGTCTTAATACAGATTTCCAATTGGGTTCACAATTACATCTGAACTAAGGATGTGAACAGTACCAAAAACTTGTAGTTACCACATAAGCCTGAGCTGATTATTTTCCCTATGTTTTTTGGAAAGTTTAATGAAGCAAAATACATACAACTGCGGGGAGAGTTTTTCTTGTTTAGCTGTTAAAAATATTACTACAACATTCTTTATAGATCATGCTCTATGTTCAAAGTTGCACTGATTTCTTTTTACATTGTATTGTTACATATTATTGGAAAAATATAAGTAATACGGTAAATTCAAATAAATAGAGACAAATAAAAGAATCAAGTACAAGTAATGAAATATGGTAGATAAAAAATAATCTGAGATATTGTGAAACTAATATATTCTGATACATTAAAATTCTATGATGTTATAAAATATCTCATATGCATTTTTAATAAATCACCTGGTCTTGCTAAAGTTTAAGGTAAAAATACTTGGTTATCAGCACAAATCTTTTTAATCTTTTTTTTTAAAAAAGGAATATAAGTAGAAAAAAGCTACTTTAAATCAATATAGTAAATTTTGAAATTGAAAAGTAAAATTGAAAAGAATGGTTTTCAATTAGAATTAAATTCTACACTGGATTTTCAAATACAGAATTATTTTAGGATTTGAGGCATACAGCCAAAATATAGTTATCCATTATTATGAAGTATGATTCAGATTATTCACAATAAAAGATATATAGAACCCTTCATTAACGTAAAACATTCTAATTCACTGAATTTTTCCCATTTTTAAAATTAGAATTACTATAATATAAAATGAAAATTAAAATAGTAGGAAAATAGGAAAGGGAAAGAAAGGGGAAAGAGAAATGTAGGGGAAAGGGGGAAAGAAAAAAAAGACATTAACTTCCAACTTTTTCAGTAGAGTAAAATATAAAATAGAATTGCAACGTCAACTTTTTACTTTACCAACTTAACAAATGCTAGCCATTTCTATAACTGTAAACTAACTTAATAGAAAAACCCAAAGCCTTTTTTTTTAATGTTTTAAGCACAAAGTCCAGAAGCATTTTCCAGGTAGAAACAAAGCTAGTTATGTTCTTTTCTCTAATTAAAACAATCAGTTTTGCCATCTCTGCTAGCTCCATCAATTTTTTCACCCATTCTTCTACTGTGGGGATTGATGCTAATTCAATGAATTAGCATCAATCCCCACAGTATGGTTTAGTAAAATATAATACGCATATCTCAGGTTGCAATGATATCACAGCTTTCAGAATTTGTTCCATTTGACAATAAATTATTTGCTAGGTTTGCAGATAAAGGCACCATATCAGATAGTTGAGGGTGAAGAATACAAAAGGGAAGGAAATTGATGTGTATATGGATGGAGGTCAAGAGAGGAAAATGATGGTCTCATTATCAAAGAATATCATTTGCTGCTACTATCTTAGTAGCCTGGTAAAATACATTGCTACAAAATTCAAATATGATAGGTATATAGTCCATCATTATCATCAAGCTATCTAGAAGACACTATTTTGAACCACTGGTTGAACCAGTGATTCTTGCCTTTTTTATTCATTTCTGATTTGTCAAAAAACTCACCTCCTTTGTAAGACAATCATTCCAGAGAATTTCTTATCCCTTTAATTTAATTGCCATCCTGACATAGATGCCAGAAATGTTTTACCCGGAGATGCTTTCCCTCTTTTTCACAATGTTTTACCACTTTTTCACAAGGAGAAATTGTCAAAGTGGAGAGCTGGGTGGGTGGTAGTGATAGAAAAGAGCTGCCATCCAAAAGAATGGCTCTATTGGGTATGTGAATCACAGAATGGATTTCCAAAGGGAAGATACATCTTTTAAATTACACTTTTCAGCAGAAAGAAAGGAAACATTTAAATTGCTTTTTTCCTGATAAAAGAAGATATGTGATCTTTGCACAAGTCTTTCATTCAGCAAACTGCTGTGTTTGAAGCAAAATGAGGATGGAGGTGCTGAGCTTCTGTTGAGTTGTAAAGAGAAGTCCCCAGGAGCTTGCAGTGCAGTGGCATGGAAGAGAATTGGACTTGGGATTTTGGAAGAGACTGAAACTCCAAGGCACTAAATGTGTGTTTTACATCATGCAGGCTTTCCATGCCAGATCTTTCTAATATGGATACTTAAAGAATTCAAGCTTGACAAATTACAGTACAAACTAAATGACCTCCACTTCCTAAATTATTAAATGTAAAAATCAGATTGCAGTAATTTTCTGACTTTTGCATTACCTGTGTCAATGGCAATCTTCCCCCCCCCCTTTAAAACTAGCCTAGATAAATTGCAAAATAATTTTAGTCAACATAGTCTTAATGAAAGTTGCTACTTCAGTACAATTGGTGTGTGTGTGCAGGAATATCATGCTGCTACTGTACCTGTATGGTCAGGAAGTACATATTGGATCTTTAGAATTTCCATAGCCACCCAGTCTTTGGGTACATCCACAGAACTGCTTTGCTATGCTCTTGTTCCATCCTGAAGCCCGCAGAAAATCATGCTGTCTTAAATCTATCTGCTTCACAGCATGTCTTTAGCATGCATTCATGCTGTGCTTCAAAACAGCTGTGCTTTAGGAGCCATGGTAGCTGGTTCTGCTCTCTGACCTTCCAAGTCCACCCAATATTATCGATCACATGAAAAGTCTACTTCAACAGGCATGCCCCACACTCCAGGCACTGTATCTTTCCTGTTGTACTTTCCACAGATTCTCACTCCCCCTAGTGTCCGTTTGACCAGTAAGTGGTCTTCTTCTTCTTCTTGTGCCATATCCATCATCGGATGTTGGCGATCATGTTGGCAATCCTATTTTTGTCAACAGCCACATGAAAAAGTGCTGCTGAGTTTTGTCCAAACCAGTCCCTTAGGTTTTCAAGCCATGATGTTCTTCTTCTGCCTGGACCTCGTTTGCCTTCAATCTTTCCCTGGAGGATTAAGTGAAGGATGCCGTATATTTCTGGGTGTCGCATCACATGTCCAAAATATTCTAACTTTTGCTTTTTAATGGCTTTGATGATTTCACTTTGCTTTCCCAGGCCTTGTCTTTACTTCACTGATCATGTCCCAGCTTTCATGTAAATTAAAACCAAGGTATGTGATCCTTTCAACTTTTTCTAGTGGTATTCCTTCCGAATTTATCAGTGGTAAATTAATGGGTTGTTTGCTGACGACCATGATCTTGGTTTTTGAGGTGTTAAGCTTCAAGCCATATTTTTCAGATATTTCTGAGACTCTGTTAATGAGGAGCTGAAGGTCTTCATGCTTACTGGCAAGCAGAACTGTATCATCAGCTTAATGATCATCAGCTTAATGATCATCAGATTTCATATCTTAAATTGTTGATCTGAACACCATTTACTTTGAGGCCAGCATCAATGTTTTCCAGTGCTTTGTTGAAAATTGACTCAGAGTAGATATTAAACAACAGCGGAGACAGAATACAGCCCTGTCTGACCCCTCTTCATATTTCTGCATCATCTGAGTATTTTTGGCCTAGTCTCACATTTGCTACCTGATGCCAATATAGATTCTTTATTATTCGGATGTCTTTGTCATCTAGTCCCACTTGTTTCAGGATTTGTAATAGTTTGCTGTGTCTTATTTTATCAAATGCTTTTTCAAAATCGATGAAGCACATGTAAACACTGTGATTGACATCTCTACAGCGCTGTACAAGAACTTGAATGCTGAATAGGGCATCTCGTGTACCAAGATTGTTTCTGAAACCAAATTGTGTGTTACTTAGACACTCCTCATGTGAAGTTTCCGAAAGATGCCCTAATTAATTCATAAGCCACGTGCCAAACTTCAAAAGAAATATAGCCATTTATTAGGAGCGACATTTCGGCAATACTCTGATGCAGTCAGAACTGAGCTCACGTAGGTTACGTGCCCTCATGACCCTGTCTCCCCCCTTCTCCCTGGACATGTCATAAATCACATTCTCCAATGAACCACGTTGGTGGGCTGTGAAACCCACACACCCTCTGCTGACTCCGGTAACCTAGGACACAATCAGTGGAATGTAGTTTCAATCAGAAGCAATTGTGGAATGTAGTTTCAGTTAGTGCAATCAGCAACTCCATCAGTTCTCCCCCCTCCTGCTTATGGCAACTTGAAAGCTTTGCAAGTTGACACCTCAATTTTGTTGTATATTCTTGTGTGAATTATTCTCAGGAATATTTTCAGGGCATGACTCATTAAGCTTATTGTTCGGTATTCGGTACACTTCTTTGCATTTATTTTTTTGGGGATTGTCACAAAGGTTGACTTTAGTCAATCATTTGGTATCTTTCCTGTTTCATATATTCGATTGAAGAGCTGCAGTAAAAATTTCTTCCCATTGTCTTCCAGCAATTTTAAAATTTCTACTGGGATATCATCAGGTCCTGTGGCTTTTCTTGTTTTTGGTATTTTTATTGCGTGTTTAACCTCCTCCATAGTGATGTTTGGTCCAGTTGTTATACTTCCCATGTCAATATCATCCCTAGTGTCCTCAAAAAGTTCTTCAGTATATTCCTTCCCTCTTTTTAGCTTTTCATAGGCCAAAGTTCCCCTAACGGTTCTAGCGAACTGGTCCCAACTGGTAGGAACCCACCACTGATCCCTAGTATCCTCAAAAAGTTCTTCAATACATTCCTTCCATCTTTTTAGTTTTTCATCCTCATCCAAGATGATTTTCCCCTCCTTGTCAACTAAGTTTTTGGTTTTCTTTTTGTAGACACCTGCTGCTTCTTTCACTTTTTTGTGTAAGTTGAAATTATCATGAATACGTTCTGTCTCTTCTATTTCTTTGCATCTCTTTGCAATCCACTTTTCTTTTGCCAGTCAAATTTTTCTTCTAATTGTTTTCTGCAATTCATTGTATTTTTCTTTGTTTTTATTTTTATAAGAGCGTCTTTCATTCATGAGATGAAGAATTTCATCCATCATCCACTGTTGTTTCTTGTGGTACCTCTCTCTTTGTTTTGAGTTTGTTACCTCTACTATTGCATTTTTAAATTTATTCCAATTCACTTCTACATCTTCATTATTTAGGTTGTTGGATTCTCTTAAATGAATTTATAGTTCTTCTTTTATCTTATCTCCATGTTTAATGATGAAGCCACTGTCAATTATTGGTTTAGTAGGATCAGGTTTTTCATCTTTTTTAGTTTCAGTTGGACTTCGGCAAGTAGTAGATTATGATTGGATGGTACATCTGCGCCTGGGTATGTCTTTGCTGATTTTACTGAGTTTCTAAATCTTTTGTTTATTGTAAGAAGTCTAACTGCCTGTTTGGTGGAAGAAAGGCAGGATTAGGAATGGGAGGGGGGGGGCAGGAAAGAAGCCTAACTGCCTGTTTGGTGGAAGAAAGAAAGTGATAACAAAAAATAATTTTTAATCTTTTGATTGACATCTGGCAATTGACCAGAGTTATGCAACCAATATGTAGCTGCTTGGTCGAAGGTGCTGAAGAGCTTGAAAAAGAACTTTTTTCTATGGGAACTGGTGTATAAGGAATAAACTACCTTAAATTAGGATCATTTAAGAAGAGGCAAGGCTTCTCTGGAAACAGTAACTACTAGGAAGAGAATTTCCTGCTATGCATGTTACTAGGAAGAGAACATCACAAATGGATTTCTAAGTAAAAATCAATATTTTGCATTAGAGCAGGAAGACAACTGACAGTCAGAGTAGCTCCTGTGATATTGGTGTTATTCTAGCATACTTGTGTTGACTGGGCTGCAAGAAGGTTACATTTCTGAATTACATTCAGAAACCAGCTGTTGATGTTTCATTTGGCTGCTTAATATTCTCTAGTTCTAACTATTTCGTGCTTTGTTAATAAATTTCTCCTTTACAGCTGAACAGTTCATTGTGAAGCTCTATCAAATGTTTTTGCTTATTTTCCTCCCCACAGTATTTATAGTGTATCCACACAAAAAAAGAGGAAAAGAACTAAAGGGGAGGGGAAATTATAGAAACCGAGTTCATCTCAAATAGGCCCTTCACGTAGCACCTTGTCAGATGTCTCAGAATAGCATGCATGCATTTCAGCCTTCAGGAAAGACATTTTTAAATTCATTTCAGTCATTGCTTGTAATTGAGTTTAACAGCAGAAAATCCTTCAGTTGACCTCATGCCTGTCTTTGTTTCTACTCTTAATGCAATTGTTCAGAGAGAAAAATGGTCCATCTAAACAAGTCAGAATGACAGGAGGAAGAGAAAGAATAAAAACAAAACAAAAATGCTGAAGCCATCTGTTTGAAGAACATTAGAACAAATGCAGGTAAATAACTGAAACAGCTTAAATGGCTTCCTTGGTCTTTTCCTGGCCTGCTCCCCCACCCTGCACACAAACACACACACAACACAAAAATCTTTGAACCGCATGGTACAAATACCTCACATATGGAAACTAATTAAAACCCTAGAAAACAGAACAAGATTATGGAGAAAAAATATTCAGCACAATGAAATGTTTTTAGTGCAGTGGAATTATGTATGTGTGTTGGGGAAGATGAGCTTCTGAAGTGTCTTTTTAAAATAGTGTTTTCTGGTCAAGAAAGTCTTGCACACATTTTCAATTGTAACAGGAATTAGCAATGTTAGTGAGATATGCTTGAGGGCTAGGTACATGTGTTCAAAATGCATCTGTCCTAAAATAGTGAGATACACTTTGAATCAGGGTCAGATCCAGTTTTGTGCTAGACTTGAACTAAAATCATGTTCAGCCACTGCAATAGCAATAGCACTTAAAAGTATATACCACTTCACAGTGCTTTACAGCCCTCTCTAAGTGGTTTACAGAGTCAGCATATTGCCTCCAACAATCTGGGTCCTTATTTTACCGACCTCAGAAGGATGGAAGACTGAGTCAACCTTGAGCCAGTCAGGATTGAACTGCTGGCAGTCGGCAGTTAGCTTGCACGACTGCATTCTAATGACTGTGCCACCATGGCTGCACTTTGGTTATTACCTGACAGCTTTACTACCTTTTCAATCAATTTCTCCCTGACATTTATAAAGGAAATGTGATCAACTCGCAGCAGGGAATGGGGTTCCAGCTTGAAATGATCCTACTGAAGCATTTGATCCTGTTACAGGAATTGTCTGCTACCACTTATTATGAAAGAAAAAGATATAGTCCCAAATTTATCTAGAACCACATTTTGAAGTTCTTATTCCATGACATGGAACATTTGAAGTTCTATTCAATGACATGGATGTAGCATTAAATTATGCGAGTTTTTCTATCGATGCTTCGCTTAAGCTTCTAAACACCCCCCAAAAGTCATTACTTGCAAGAGATGCATCTGAAAAAGCTCCTTCTCTCATACCAGGGGTCTGCAACCTTAAACACTCAAAGAGCCACTTGGGCCCATTTCCCACAGAAAACAAAACACCGGGAGACACAAAACCTGGGTGGGCGTGGCCAACTCGACGTCACTCACTCCCACCCAGTCACATGACCCCCCAGCCATGCCTACCCAAGTTTTGTGGTTCCCCGTGTTTTCTTTTCTATGGGAAATAGGTATCTCCCTCTCTCTGTCTCTCTCCCTCTCTCATCTCTCTCTCTCCCTCCCTCTCATCTCTCTTTCTCTCTCTCATCTCTCTTTCTCTTTTTCCCTTTCCCCTTTCCCCTCTCATTTGTTTCCCTCTCTCTCTTTAGATCGGATGTGCTTCGATTCCTTCTCTCCCTCTCATCTCTTTCTCTCATCTCTCTCTTTTTCTCTCTGATCTCCCTCTCTCTCTCTCTTTCCCTCTCCCTCTCATCCCCTCTCTCCCTCATCTCTCTCTCTTTCTCTCTCTCTCTCTCTTTCTTTTCCCCCCTGTGTCTCTCTCTATGTCTCTCTCTCTCTCTCTGTGTATCTCTCTCTCTCTCTCTCGCTCCCTGTCTCTGTGTCTCTTCTCACTCTCTCAGAAAGCCCTGCGTGCTCTCCTTGGGCTTGGGGCTTTTCGCTACCCATTTTTCTTTCTTCCTTTTGGAAATCTGGGCTGGCTGAGGAATGAGCGAACCCACGGCGGAGGCTTCCCTCCTCCTCCTCCTCCTCCCCCTCCTCCTCTCACAACCCCCTGGCCGGCTGTGGTGGGGCTGGAAGGGTGCGCACAAGAGGAGAAGGAGGGGGAGGGGGAGGAGGAGGGAAGCCTCCGCCCCGGGTTGCGCTCATTCCTCAGCCAGCCCGGATTTCCAAAAGGAAGAAAGAAAAATGGGTAGCGAAAAGCCCCAAGCCCAAGGAGAGCACGCAGGGCTTTCTGAGAGAGTGAGAAGAGACACAGAGACAGGGAGCAAGAGAAAGCGAGAGAGATACACACACACACACACACACACACACACACAGAGACTGGCTGATGGGTGAGCCTCTTTGGCGAGGGCTGAATCAAGCCGAATCTGTCTGTCTGTCTGTCTGTCTGTCTGTCTGTCTGTCTGTCTGTCTCTCTCTCTCTCTCTCTCTCTCTCTCTCTCTCTCCCCCTGACTGGCGGGAAACCGCGGGCAGCTACTTCTGGGTTTGTTGGTGCTGGGCGCGTGCCCTGCTCTTCGCCCTGAGAGAGAGAGAGCTGCCAGGGGCGAGTGGGGCAGGGAATGGGCTCCAGGAGGAGGAGAGGATCCAGTCTCCCCCATTGTGAAGCACACTTTCAAAGGAAAGCCAGCCGGGCTTCTCCTTCCCTCCTACCCTTCCCCCTGCTCCCTTCCCCCTACTCAATCCTACTTCGGGACAGAGAAGCGCATGTTGGGGCGACATTGGAGTGCGTCTTCTTTTTTATTTTATTTTTATAAAGTTTTTTTTATTTTTTCCATTATACATACATAAAAAAAAACATTCTTTTTCCATCAGCAGTGTGTCGTCTGGTTTTACACCTTTTTCTTATACCTTTTTACAATTTTTTCTCATTACATTCCCTTTTATTCTTTAATATATTACACATTTTATCTTGATATGTTACATTTCTTACTCATTTACTTTCTTCAGTTCCACATTCCTTTCTTTTGTTCTATCCACTTATAAAACCTCTCCCAAACCACATAATATTCTATCTGTTCCTTATCTCTAATTGCTAGTATTAATCTATTCATCTCTGCACAATCTAATTTTTTCCTTATTACTTTTTCTTCTT
>QLTV01002141.1:4698054-4738946 GCA_003457575.1 Thermophis baileyi
GAACAGTGTCAAAAATTCCAAAAAAACCCCCACCCAAAAAAAGCCACAAACAAGCTGGCGGCACATGCGCATTGCTGAAAACTCGGCTTCTGCAAATGCGCAGAAGAAAAAATAAACCCCAAAAATTCAGAAAAATTTTTAAAAAAAAGATGGCAGCCCCCACGGACTGGCAACCACCGATCCGGTTCGGATGTCACTAGCGGGTCGCTACTGGTTCGGGCGAACCGGTCCGAACCGGTAGGAACCCACCCCTGGATAGACCTTTCTCTCTTTCCCATTGTCATCTACCTTGTGGAATGTTCTATCTCATTCTTCTGCAGAATTTACAGAGATCCAACTCAAGGCATTTGGTTACCTGAGTCTCTCCTCACCACTATTTTCCATGTTCAGAAGTGAATCGGCAGGAACAACATCCTTTGTCAAATCTACAAGCAGAAGGCTTTCTTAGAGGAGCATAAGTCAGGCTGTAAGGTGCAAACAGCTCTATCCTTTTGTATCCTGCTTCTGTTCTAAGGCCCCAAATCAATTTCCAGACATAGTCATCTTGTTATAGCTAATGATAGAAATGACTGTTTTTCACTTCTGTTTTGGATTTAATTTTCACCACTTCAAAAACATATCTCAAACCAATTGGGTTATTTTTTTTTTCAGAATGGTTGTGCTGATAAATTATTTTGACAAAGTATCCTGGAAAAATCTCCATTTGTATTTCAGGAAGTCATATGCATATCATATTACCTGAACGTATATCAGGAAAAATGTACTCTGTTCCATGTTAGGTTTTCTTCTTTATAAGATGATTTGTCTTCCTTTTTAGAATAGAATAACAGAATTTGCTATCATCCAACCCCCTCCTCAAGCAGGAGACCCTACACCATTTCTGACAGATGGCAGTCCGGTCTCTTCTTGAAAGCTTGCGGTGATGAAGCTCCCACAACTTCTGAAGGCAAGCTGTTCTCACTGTCAGAAAATTTCTCCTTATTTCTCGGTTGAATCTCTCCTTGATCAGTTTCCATCCATTATTCCTTGTCTGGCCTTCAGGTGCTTTGGAAAATAGCTTGACCCCCTCCTCTCTGTGGCAGCCCCTCAAATATTGGTACACTGCTACCATGACTCCCCTGGTCTTTCTCTTCACTAGACTAGCCATGCCCAGTTTTCCCTGATATCAGCTTAGCACAATTTTTATATTAACAAGGTTGACATTCTCCCTTCTTATATCAGTTTCCTCATAATCAGTAATGTTAAATGGGAATGCACTTATCCTACAACACACTGCATTTGCTACAAAGCATGAATTACTCAACAGCAATTCCAGATATTGTCACAATCTTTACAGTGAGCAAACCATTCATGCAGTCTTAACCTCTGCTCTGTTAGCAGAAATGCTGATAGAATATGTGTGTTTGCCTCTTGCTCTGGAAATGCAGTGTTCTGTCCCAGCTGCCGAACCGAGAAAAACAACACAAGCAACGTACAAATAAACCTTGTTTAATACTCTTTAAACTACTAATGCTCTCTTAGCAGTCGTGTTTGTTAAAGTCCATCAAATCATAAAGAAGTGCTTTCGGTGCACCAACTGTTAATTAACGTCTTAACAGTTGGCAAGAGTTCAAGCACAAAGAATCCAAGACGTCCAACAAATTAGGCTTAAGTGATAAGAGCCATGAGAACTTACTGAAGTTGGCAGAAAGCCCAGACTAATGAGCAGGAAAAGTAATGCCGATTTGAATCAAGAGCCAAACAGAAGTTTCAAAGACCAAGGCAATACACGTGGAATGAACGGAGTTGTTTCCTGCAACGTGGTTGAGCGTGGTCACTACTTAAATAGGCTAAGGGAGTGGTTTAAGTGGTCATTACTTAAATAGGCTAAGGGCATGGCTAATTAGCCCCAAGCCTTACTCCCGAGGAGACCTCCTCCTGAGGAGCCATTCCTGCCTCTTGACAGCTCTGCGTGCCAATGCATTAAGAATAGGCTCCTCCTCTTCTTCCTCGTCACTGATGGGAGCTTCTGGAGGTTCTGAAGGCCCTGGCTGCATCTCTGCCTCTGGCACCGAGTCCCCACCAACCTCTTCACTGTCCGACTCAGGTACCAGCTGCACAGGCCGCCAGCGCATCACCACAACAGCCTCTTCGCTGTCGGAGTCCGCAACCAGCTGCACGGGTCGCTGGCGGGCCACAACATGCAGTATAGAAAGTATATTGTTGATTTGTACACTTATTTTGGTGATATCTTGCCTCTGCTTTCAAGGAGGTTGAGGTGGACATGCTCTATAATATTGCCTAATCCTAGAATCTATTTTTTTCTCTTAAATACATCTCAATAGTTTCCAGTTGAAATGTTTATCAACTTCGGTTCATATAAGGTTGACTGAGAAAGAAAATTCTTTTGCTGAGTCACAATATGTGAATAATGTGAACCATTCATAGTTTGTATTTTTGTTGGATTATCTGCTTCCATCAAGGTGCACTAACTTTTACACATGAACAGAAGATAAATATGGTTCTCTGATTAAAAACCAGAAAATAATGTTGAAACAAAATATACCTACAACTTCTGAGAAGTGTGGTTCTATTGTTCCTAATTCTTACAATATTCTTAGTGTGCTTGAGAGTTTTTCATGGTAATACACTTGAGCTCTTGTGTTATTGTTGGAACTGACAAAGGATCCTTTTGTTGATGTTTTCTTTTATTAATCTTTTCTCTACTTCTCTGATTCCTCTGAGTGCCCATGTTTCTCAGTATGAAAAAAGCAGAAAGCAAGGATTTTTCTAATGATATCCTCTCATAACATTAACTGTTCAGTAGAAGGAACATAGTGAAATAACATTCTTATTATAATTCACACATAAATATTTCCTTGGTTATCACATATCCAATTAAGTATATGCATTCTGCTGTTACTTGATATGCTCTTTTCCTTATAAATTATATTCCCCAATTAGGCTTGATGTGGGCAGCCTTAAAACTATGACCAAGCTGACAGATAAAACAACCTGATTGTAGGGAACAATTGCTTTCTATACTATTTTTTTGTTTAATCAAAATCTTTTCAGGAGTATTAGACTTTTTTCAACTCCTTTGTTCAGGCTAAGATGAAAGCCATTAAATCAGTCCCACTACTTGGTCAAATCTTTTCCCTTATTTTCTTTCTGACTCTCTTTTGTTAGTCTTGACCTCCATTTCCCCCCAGGTAGAATTACCTGAACTTTTTTTCAGGGCAGAAATTTTCTGTTAACGGAGAAAGATAAAGACGTACCAAGACCTTTTCTTTCTTTCACTAGCTAGAGTCACTTTGGAGAACTGCAGAAAGATAGTCAACCTGAGATTTACCCCACTCTTTCCAACCAACTGTTTTTCTCAGAGAAGAACCATCTGAAACCAAACAGACTGGACTAAAGCCCAGTCAGGGTGCCCTGAAGTGAATAAGGGCTGTCATGGCCTTCCACTGAATTAGACTTACAGTACAGCCCCTAAGAGCTTACTAGATCTTACAGGAGCTGAACTAATCTTTTCTGGTACATTGTCTTCTTAGAATTTAGAAGCACTATATTTAGGGATCCCTGAAGCAGCCTTCTACAGTTGGGGTTCACAGCTTGGAAAGACTACCTGGCTTAATTGATCAGCTAGATTCAGAATCAGATAAAGGAGAGCTATATTCATTCTTCAAACTCAAATGATTTCTAAGTTCTAAAAGAACTATGGCTTCAGATCATAAATATTATATTTTATTGTCCATTTGTAAGTGAATTGGTACCTGTGCATCAGTGGTGGGTTGCTACCGGTTTGCCCCGGATCGGGCGAACCGGTAGCGGCGGCGGGAGGCTCCGCCCACCCGCCCAGACGTCTCTGCGCATGCACAGAAGCTTCTGCACATGCGCAGAAGCACCCCACACACGCGCTCCCAATAGCGAACCGGTAGCAAAGGTAATTGAAACCCACTACTGCTGTGCAGGCATCTGTGTGTATTTGTGCCTGGGTATGAATGCTATACAGCAGGGGTGTCAAACTTGATTTCATTGAGGGACACATCAGGGTTGTGTTTGACCTTGTGTGTGTGTGTGTGTGTGTGTGTGTGTGTGTGTGTCCAGGTGGGCGTGGCCATGGTGGGCATGGCCAGCTCGACATCACTCATGTTGGGGGGTACCTGTGGTCACCCAGCTGGCGCTGGGGGATCCACTTTTGCTAATAGTTTGTTTTGCTAGCACTCTGCCAGCGAAAATGGAGCTCGGGGGTCCGTGCGCCTCCCCCCCGGCTCCATTTTCAGCTGTGATGGCCTCCTGCAGCACTTTCCCAATGAAAAGGGCCATTGCGCACGGCCCTCCAGAGCTCCGTTTTCGCTGGCAGAGGCACTACAGGCTGGTCCTTCGCTGTTTCCAGGGTAGCCCTGTGGGCCAGATCTAAGCACCCCATGGCCGGATCCAGCCCACGGGCCTTGAGTTTAACACCTCTACTATACAGTATTTTATAACTTCCTGTCTTCTTAAAGAACAATGCTTTATTTTTTAAAAAAATTCTCTCTTCTGCAGGAAGAATGCTATATTTTTTTTAAACCCTCTTTTCTGAAGGAAGCTTTTAAAATCCTTGCTTTCTTTGTATGGCAAAAGTCTCTGTTTGTCTTTCTGCCTTCTCTTTCTTTAGCTGAACACTTCATAAAGTACATCAGTTCTTTAGCCCGGCACTATTTTCCCAGTTACTCTCTGAACCAGTGGTGGTATTCAATTTTTTTTACTACGAGTTCTGTGGGCACAGCTTATTTTGTGGGTGTGGCTTGATGGTCAGGTGACTCGGTGGGCATGGCTTCATGGTCATGGGCAGGTGTAGCTTGCTGGTCATGTGACTGGGTGGGCGTGGCTTTGTGGTCATGTGACTGGGCAGGTGTAGCTTGCTGGTCATGTGACTGGGTAGGCGTGGCCAAGTCAACGTCACTGACTTCTTTGCCCTAATGAATGACCTACAAAAAGAAGATATACAAAAAGGTAGTTTATTATTTCTTGCACTTATACCTTACATAAGAATAACACAATAAAAGAGCTGCACAAGTACTTACAGAAGAACGATGACAGTGTTGTCTGTCTTCAACGTCACTGACCACTTTGCCCTAATGAATGACCTGCACAAAGAAGAGATACAGAAAGGAAGTTTTTAATTGCATGCACTTATACCTTATATAAGAATAACACAATGAAAGAGCTACACACAAGTACTTACTTGTGTTATTTGTCTTTAGCTTTAAGATGTTTCCACATCGTTCTTTCATTGGCGGCCTCCTCAGTTGCACTTTTCTTGTTCTTGACTCTTGGATCATCGGCCGTGTGATGGTGAGCTCTTAACCATTTTTTGATGGAAGGAATAGGGTCCCATTTTGGTACAGGTAGGCCAATCACACTAATGGTCATCAGGTTGCTTATGTTGGGAATAGTTAGGCGAGTTCTTTGTTCTGAACATATGAGGTTCATTTTTGAAACCCCCCTTTCTGCCTCTGCTGAACTCACAGCAATTGTTCTGACAATATCTCTAGCTTTTTTGACACTGTCAGGAATTGTATAGTTCTGTGGATCTTTGAGTATGTTTTCCAAAAAAATCTCTGTAGTCTTTAAAATAAATTTTGTAATTAAAAATTTTGCCAAATTCAAGCAATCCTTCCTCTGCTTCTGCCCATTGAACGACTACATCTGCAATGTTCCAGTAATCCGGCTCCAAATATGTGAGAAATTATAATTTGTTTGCGTCTGGCAATTGGCTACCTGTTTTTAGGTGTTCACAATCCATCAGCCTTTTCTTCAAATTGGTGATGATGCTTTCCAGAAGTTTTTCACGAGGAAGTGCAACAAATCATTGATAGTTAACAAATTTTATATTTTGGAAGGTTTCTGAAGTTATCATTCCGTCAACCTTTTTTTTTTTTTTTTTTTCTCCCTTGCAGGGCATTTGACAGAAGAGAAATTTTGTTTAGAATGTCAATCATGAGGGCCAAATCAGTCAAAATATTTAAATTTTCAAGACGGGCAGCCATGCCTGAGTATTTTTCATTGCCCAGAAAAAATTGATGTAGCGCTTGATAAGCACGCCAGACAGCTATGGTTGACCTTAAACTACAGGCAGCCCATCTTGGTCCCAAAAATCTGCCAATCTTCACGATTTGAATGCCCAGTTGTTCAGAGATTTGGAAAAGTTCCACCTGGCTCTTGCAGGATTTATGGAAAGTGGTGTGTATCTTGTCAAGGAATATTTTGAAGTGGTTCAGTTGTTTGATGTCCTTTATGGAGTCATCCAGCACAAGTTGGAGGCGATGGTTCGAGCAGTGCCAGATTGCAATGTTTGGGAATTCTTTAGCTATTCTGGTGCTGACTCCAGATTTTCTCCCAAGCATAATGCTGGCACCAACGGAGCAGAATGCTATTAAATGCTTTCGCAGATATTCCATGGTAAACCCAACTTTATGTAAGCTTCCCATCACTGAAGAACATATGGTCTCCGCATCTTGTTTGTCCAATTCCACCAGCTCAACAAAAATGGTTGTTGGGCATTCTGAATCCTCAACTTTTACAAAAATTATCACAACTGGTTTGCATGATAGCGTTGAGGCTTCATCAATTATCAAACATATTTTTAGATTCTTCCCAATAATGCTACTAAACATTTCGGTTTTAATTTTGTTTGCAATGAAAGCAACTATTTTCACTGCAGTTCACCGTGAATGCAATCCTACTCCCAGATCTATTCCATTTTCAGTTTGCATTTCCATCTCTTCTTCTATGTCTGAAAATGGTTTACATCTTTGGGCCAGACTTTAAACTGTAACAAATACTCTACTAGTAGTAGATAAATATTTTTCATTACCCTTATCTACTGCTTTTGTTAGAACATCCTGCTCCCCTTGTTTTATGTTGTCTCTGCAGATGATGTGAGCTTTTGATGCAAAATGTTCTTTCATTTTCTTCCTAAGAGAAGCTTGCTGGACTTCTTTAGTTTTCCTTGCTGCCTCAATTTTGAAATGTTTCCATTCTTTGGAAACATGAACGCCTTTCTCTACTGTGAAGTCATGTTTTGCGCAGTACTTGCATCCTAATTTTTGGTCTAAAACTTCCAATCCATTGTACTTCTCCTGAAAGTTGCTATATTGGAGCACTGTCCAGCAGCCGGGAAGATTACTGTCAATGTTGGAGATGGACTTGCTGCTTTCTCCAACTTCAAGTGGTGGAAGTGGTGGTGCTTGTGGTGCTTGTGATGGTTTTGGATCAGCTGTTGTATCAGATTATTCCACTCTTGATTTCTTGCTGAGGAAAGCGGTCATACTCTGTTGCCTCTTCATCCTGTTAAAGGCTACTACTGCAAAAGAAATAAAACAATATTGTGCTTTGGACTCGATTGTGGTTGTAAGTTGAGGACTACAGGTAACGGAAGGGATCTCTGTTTTCACCCAACAATGTACAGGCTTTTCATCCATTCCTGTGAACAATTTGTAATGTACCCACCTCGGCTCTTTTAATATCCCTCTTGAACTTTGTGACTCCAGTCTGCTCATGTATTTGTTCCAGTACGGGTCTTGTTTTTTGCATTCCAAGTTCTGGGAGTTTTGCCAGAGACAGTAAGAGCTGCTCCTTTATCTATTGAACTCCGGCCAGCTGTTAAGATTACATATTAACAAGCTGGAGCTTTGAAAAAAAGACTATTCTGCCTTTATTTTGTGTTCCCCGACTGCTAAGAAATTATTAGGAGATCTTTCTTCTTAGTAAAAGAACAGTGTTTGGCAGTTTGTGTGTGCGTATTATTGGTGGCTCGTCGCTGGGGGCAGAACAGGTTGTAAACTGAGGTGTTACTTCTGTTACTACAGGTAACAGAAGGTATCTTTTTTCCCCCAACAATGTACAGTCTTTTCAGGATGTCATCATGTCCCCCAACAAACAGGAAAGATATAGTTTTCCATCTAAGAAATTAGATCAAGAAGAATGAATTTCATAGGTACATTCACAGAGCAATACTGAATTCTTTTTCTGAAATTTATTCCTCAGTTCAAAAAACAGGAATATATGAATTAGGTCCAGTACTTAGGTCAGTACAAGTAGCTATTCAAGAGTTAGTGGTGTCATGGTTAGAAACAATGGTAAAACAACATATGGATTTAAAACCAGAAATATTTTGTTGGGTATTTCAAAGGGAATACATATTTAATTTTACACATGTTAACAGCTGCTAGAATTGTGTTTGCACAACAGTGGAAAAACAAAGATATGAAAATGAATAAAGAAAATATTACAATGTGCAGAAATGAATAAATTGACAATTAAAATCAAGGAGAAGGCTTCGAATAAGAATGTGCAGAAATGAATAAATTAACAATTAAAATCAAGGAGAAGGCTTCGAATACTTTTTAATGTGGGATTTGTTTTATCAATGGCTAACTAACAGAAACAGAAGTTAGAAATCTAAAAGTGTAAAAGAAAACACCAATCATATAAGGAAAGTTCACTAAAATGGATAAGCAAATATTATTAGTATTTGATCATTATTAACGTGTAGATAACTTTGGGAGCATACACCCCCCCCCAAAAAAAAAACCCCTAGGACAGTGCCAGGAAAACACCAAAAGAATAACAACAGTTTTCCCCCAAAAGACTGCAGATGAAACCAGTTTTTTCCCTAACCCTAAGGACAGGAAAGACAAAGCTACTGGAATAAAAATCATCAAGGCATTGTGGGAAGTATAGCATACCCCAAAAGGACAGTGCCAGAAACCTCACATCACCAGAAACCTCAGAAAACAGTGCCAAGAAACTCAAGCCAGCCCTTCCCCCTTTAAGAAAACCCAAGCTAAAGCACCAGCTGAAAGGAACACTTAAGTACAGCCATTAAAATAAGGGGAATCAGGCTAAAAATAACTCACCTGGAACTCCCCTTTTCCTCTTTCCTGGCAGAATTAACCCCCAGGATAGGAACGACAAAAGACCTGGGACCAAGATTAACCGAGGAAAACAGGAAAACAAAACTAGGGCAATCAGAAACACACCAAAACCCATCAAGCTGCAGGAGCTCACAAAGCTGCACAAAGCTGAACATATGAAAGCAGCCATGGAGTCACATAAAAGGTGATTGCTGCAAGAAGGAACCACCTCACAAAAATTACACAACCTCAAAAACCAGTTATCACACAGAAACACAAAATCTCACAAAGCTTGCACATGCACAAAGCTGTACATATAAAAGCAAGCTATTGAGTCACATAAAATGCAACCATGTTTTTTGTGACCCAATAGCTGCTTTTAAATGTGCAGCTTTGTGCAAGCTTTGTGAGATTTTGTGTTTCTGTTGTGAGTGTGAATCACACAAAATCTCACAAAGCTTGCACAGTCACATAAAACGTGGTTGCGTTGAGTCACAAATAAAACATTTCCTAAAAACAATAAAATTTCCTAATTTTTTTTTTCCTAAAAACAATAAAATTTCCTAAAAAAACCATTACACTCAAGCATAAAGGGAAAAAAATCCAGCCACTTACCAGCAGGCAGAATCAGTTGCTCGCCAATGAGATGGATGCAGCCTTGGAATGTCTTCCACTTCCAGCCAGGCAGGCAACCAGACCAGCCGCTTGGGATTTGGCTGAACGTAGGCTGGAGGCTGGAGGGACAACCCAGTTAGCTAGGCACGCCTGGGATGGAGCCGAGCTCAGCCCGGTCTGGAGGGGTGGCAAGCAAGGCTGCAGGTAAGCGCAGGCGGGCTTCGCGACCTACGCGAGCCTGCAGGCACTCGCCTGAGGCCTTGCTTCCCGCTCCCCAGTCCCCAGGCTTGCGTCGGTTGCAAAGGCAGGCGGCGCTCGCCTGCGGCCTTGCTTCCCGCCCCCTACCATCCCCGGGCTCACGTAAGTCACAGCGGGCCGAGCACCGGCAGGCTTCACGACCTACGTGAGCCTGGGGACTGGGGGGGGAGGGAAGCAAGGCCTCAGGTTAGCGCCGCCAGCCTTTGCAACCAACGCGAGCCAGGGGACTGGGGTGAGTGGGAAGCAAGGCCGCAGGCGAGTGCCAGTGGCCTTTGCAAGCTACGTGAGCCTGGGGACTGGGGGGCGGGAAGCAAGGCCGCAGGCGAGCACCAGCAGCATTTGCAAGCTACGTGAGCCCGGGGACTTGGGGGGGGGGGCGGGAAGCAAGGCTGCAGGTGAGCGCCGGCGGCCTTTGTAACCAACGTGAGCCCGGGGACTGGGGGGGGGCAATAAAGTATTCTATTCTCTTTTGGTAGCTTAAATGAGAAGTGGCAGAAATGTAATTTCTTTTAGATGCATGGAAAACCCATAGATTGCTCCTTCCCATCGCCAACAAACGGGTATTCACAACAATGGTCACTGGCTTCAAAATAGTGGACATGACCTAGTGATCACAGCATTGCCCCTTTCTAATTTGTATTGCACAGATGTAAAAAGGGTCAGGGTTTCAATTGACAGGTCCCATCTGCTATTTTGAAACCAAATGCATCTGTAAATGCAGATGCCCCTCCCAGCAAAACCTAAGCAAAGTAAGTTTCTCTAGGAATGCTTTGTCTGTGTGGCCTCTAGAGCCCACCTTTTTAAATGCTATCAAAAAATGTCCTCCTAGAGGAGTTGGAGATTATTGCTCTTTTCTTAGTATAAATAATATCCCCAAAATGCAACTAAAATAGATGGACATAGGAAGACTGAATAGGAAAAAGCAATTCAGGTTGATTACTAAGCCCTCTGACTAGACCTATGCATTACTAAAGCTAAGAGCATGTAACACTTTTGAAAGTAATGGCACACATGGTAACCTTCTACATACATAAGTTATAGCCTCAACTGTAGATTTGTAAAATATAGCTGTGAAAAGAATGAGAACTTGTGCAGCTTTTGATACATAGCCAGCAAACACAGTGCAGTTTGCATTCTTCAAGTTAACATGCACCTTCTAAATAAGCACATCCTAAACATTGGATTGGATCCTTGCAACATCCTAAACCAGGGTGTTAAACTCGATTTCATTGAGGGCTGGATCAGCATTGTGGTTGTCCTCCAAGGGCCAGGGGGGAGGAGGGCATGGCCGGGGTGGTGGCGGCCGACTGGGTATGACCTGGGGGCATGGCCAGCTTGACATCACTCATGTGAGTGGTGCCTGTGGGGGTTGGGGGGGTTGGGGAGGGAATCCAGGGGTCTCCAGTCAGTGGAGCAGTGGGCAGTGGGTGGGTGGCTCGTCCCATAGGATGAGGTGAGTCAGGGAGCAGGGCAGCTGCAGCTGGAAACTGTCGGCCACCACATGCTCACTGCCCTTTGTGCCAGGGGGTGATGGTTTCAGGCTGCAGCCGCAGCCTGCCGGCCCTTCAGCTGGTGCACACTGCGCCTCCAGAGCCCGCTGCCACCACTGAGCTGCAGGCGGAGGCGTGGGAGGCACGTGATGCGGACTGTTGGATGTGCTTATTCCGTCCCACTGTTTTGGCTTGTGGTTGGAGAGCAGGTCGCCGCTGGTCATCTTCTCCTCGGACCCCTCGTGTGTCTTGCCCTTGGCCTGCACATGGAGCATGTTCCCCTCATGCACTCGGTGCACCTCAGCCCCACTGCGGGCTGCCGCCGTTGCCACTTGGCAGACCCACCCAGCCTGAAGGAGGTGAAGTGACCAGATAGAAAGCCCGAGTAGAGGTGGTAGAGCATGCTCAGGCCCAGCAAGCAAAAGTCGGCCACTGAGAGTGGAGAAATCCAGATCCCCATCGGCACCATAGCCACCCAGGCCCAGCATAGATGGGGGGGAGGCATGTGATCCTGGCTGGGCTTGTGCAGCCATGGCACCGATGGGGATCCAGCTATCCCCGCTTGCGGTGGCTGCCTTTTGCCTGCTGGCCTGGGCATGCTCTACCACCTCTACGTGGCCTTTCTAGCTGGCTGCTTCACCTCCTTTGTGCTGGGCAGGCCTGGTGCTCTGGGCAGAGACGGCAGTGGCCTAATAGACCTGTGCGAGCTGTTGGTGGCCTCGGTGGTGGAAGTGGCCCACAGCGATGCCGAGGTGCGTCGGGTGCATGAGGGGAACATGCTCCACGCACGGGCCAAGGGCAAGACACACGAGGGGGCTGAGATGGCCAAGGAGATGATCAGCGGCAACCTGCTCTCCAACCGCAAGCAAAAACAGAAGGGACAGAGTAGGCGTCTGGCAGCAGCTGCCCCACCCACTGCCTCACCTTGTCTCAGACCACAGCGGTGGCAGTAGCTGGAGGCAGAGGTGCAAGGGAGAGGCACGTGGTCCGGCCTGCTGGATGCGCCGGGCAGCCGCCTGCCCCTTCCAGCCACATGGGATGGAGCAGGTGTGTCTGGTGGTCCGCATCACATGCCTCCCCCTGACTCTGCCTGCTGCTGGTGCCAGTGCTGCCGCTGCCACACCTGTTTCTTGGAGGGCCAGCTGCAGAGCCCCTGCTTCTAGACAGCTCCCCCCCTGCGTGCACACATGCACGCACACACACCCCTGAAAAGCCAGAGACGCTGGTGCAGGCGCATCACTTATCTGCATCCTGGTGGCATCCATGCCGAGATGAGGTGGGCTGGGCTGAGGCGATGCTGGCCTGATGCCTCCTGTGTGCACAGGCCTGGCCCACGCCATCCAGGCAGGCACGCAGGTGCGCAGGAGGCGGGCACACATGTGCACATGCACCCGCTGCCTCCTGTGCACACGCACGCCTGCCGGGATGGCATGAGCCGGGCCTGTGTGCATGGGCACCTGCCTCCTTCTGTGCGCACGTGCACCCACCTGGATGGCATGGGCCAGTCCCCTTACAGTTTCCAGGATGGCCGTGCAGGCCAGATCTGACCACATCACAGGCCGGATCTGGCCCGCGGGTGTTGAGTTTGACACTCCTGTCCTAAACAGTTTAAAACAAGTATTTTTGAGAATGGTTGATTTGCCAGATGTGAAAAATACTGGGTGACAAAAAATACTTTGTGTTAAGATTTTAATAGATTTGCTCCATACTATACTTTTATATAGTATAGAATATAACAGACAAAATAATTTAATACAGATTACTATATTATACCCATAAGAGATTTAATTAGATGGACAGTGCATTGGTTGTGCATAGATAGCTTTAATTCTGGTCTGATATGAAACCCATATGTTTCCAAGACAGTTTTAAAAAATAATTGTATCCAATCAAATGACCAACTTAACTTTGTAATTTTGTGAGGTTTTGAGCCTTTTTATTCTATCATTGTGGATACGTGTGCACACGCATATCCACAGTTCCTATCAGGAAAAAGAAAAATCATATTGATTGGGAGGAGTGTTCAAACATGCATTTTCCAAGTACATTATCCTTCCATTGCATGCTGAGTTATGACATGCCTGCTTTTCATTATCATATTCAAGACAGTAGGTAGCTTCCTGCAGCTGTCAGGTGTTTCCTCTTTGAAATATGCCCATAGGGAAACAAAAAGAAATCTAAATTAGCCATCACAAAGATGTTTCTCTTGCAATATTTTCAGCGCTACTAAGAATAGAAGGAAGAGAACTCAAGACAGCCAGTTAGGAATTATTTGAAAATGTATAGTAAAACAATGCTGACTAATATTATTTTAAAAACAATCCGTTTGAATGACTACTGAGATTCACATTTTCAGCTTTCAAAGATATTAGATTATTTCTGATTTTTTTGCTCCTAGGTTTGGCATATATAATGATTGAGGTATTCAAAGTAGAAGTCTAAATACTTTAAGCATCAAAGTTGACTTTAACTTGTTTGGAGAGGGTAATAAGGAAACAAATTTTCCAGACTAATTCAGGACCTCAGAAAGCATACTGTTCTGTTACAATCCTATATCTGAATATTGTTGATTGTATGTTTTTAACATATCATCCTTTCCCTGGGAAGCAGATACATTAAAATGCAGTAGATGTATGTTTCATCAGTATTCAGTGGCTATGGTGGCTATTAAATAAAAGAGAACAATTCATACTACATTGGCTGGAAAGTGACCCCCAGCTCTATTTTTATAGTCCCCAGATCACTCCAAAATCATGCTGCTAAAATGCTACCATTTTTATTTTCTATACATAATGGAAGAAAATAGATGTGTTATATCTCTGATTAAACTTTTTTCCATTAAACTCTTCCCAAAGAAGGAACAATGGACAAAAATCCCACCTCCTTGAGTGTCACTGTAACTGATTGGCTTCCTTTGGCCCTTAATAGCTAAAAACAAAAATGCAATTCCAGACTCCAAAAAAGGTTATTTTTCCCTACTTTGTAAGGTAATGTGTCACTATGAATCACAAAGTAATTTGCAAAATCAAAGATGAATTTAAGTAGAATTTCAATGTTATGGGTTTAGTTGTACACTCCAAGTAGATCATAATTACATTTTGAAGTCAAATGCTGTTTTACAAAGCCATTTTGCAACTTCCAAGTGGAAACATGGCAGATTAACACATCTCCATGAAACAGCAGGGATGACTAAGAGGCAAAGACCAACACCAAGCAATATGATCCAGCTAATGTTGGTTGTCCAAATAAGAAGAAGCTATGAGATCACCCAGGAGAGCAACTCCTCCTGAGCAAGCCTGTAGGATCCAGGAGTAGAGCGCTAGGAACCACAGAACAAGACAACTCACAGCTTCACATGAAGCCTGTTTAAAAGAAACTGGGTGTCATGGATCCACCCCTGGACCCCTCTCCAGATGCAAGTTCAAAGGAAGAGGGTGAGTTTGAGTCTGCCGAGGAAAATGTGGAGACAAGTATTGGTCAGGATTGGGGCTCAGAGAATGCTAACCTGATGGAGCCTGATGGAGCAGCCTCAGACGAAGGACAGGCTTGGGCTGAGGGAAGTGAGCCACAGCTGCAGCAAGTTGGCCAGGAGGCTCCAAGCAAGGACTGGGAGCAGCTGCTGCCCATTAGCAATGAAGAGGAGGTGCAGTCCACACCTCCTCCTGATCCAAGGACACCTAGAACAGAAAGGAGACAGGCACAATGGCGGTCAGCTAGATTACTCATGAGCAGGCAACCTCACCTCATGAAGGGCTGCACCAGCATTACCTACTTAACCCCATCCTGAGGACTTGAGTGTTGCTGGAGCAACATGGCCTGTGTCTTTTGTGCTTTGCCTTATATCCTGGTCTGTTTGACTCCTGGACTGCTTTCCTGGACTTTGTGTGTGCCCATTGGACTTGGTTACCCAGTAACTCTTGTTGTACTGAGCTTGGAATCCAGACCTGAGCAACAGGGGTGCTTTCCAAGGACCTGTTTAGGGGAGGGGGTTGAATAAAGACCTGTAGAACTCTTGCCACATGTGGGTGTGGGGAGCGGGGCAGCACACTGGGCCTGCTTGATCCACTTTCAAAAGAATAAGTAGAACAAATTTAAACTATAATATAAACTGAAAATTTAAACTGTAACGAGGTTGCATATTAGCCTAAGTAATGTAGATTATGCTATTTCATATAGGATTTTGGCCAGCACTCTTCTTTGACTTGCATCATGAGCCATGATGAATTGGCTCCTAGCTGAGTTCTGCAGAAGACATAGTAAAAATATTAGGCAGCTTTTTTTAAAAAAACTGATTGACAGAGCCTAGCACTGATGGAAAAGAGGAACTTCATGTACAAGGTAATAGTAATAATACTTCTTTCAGCAAAAGAATACTGAATTCTAAGTATTCTTGATAAAATTAATCCCCCAATAGCTTTTATGAATCAGTTAGACTTGGTATAATTGAAACTCTCAACCTGACTAAAACAATTCTGTCATTGGTTGCATTTGCATTGTATTTGCATAGTACCAGAGGCTGCTGGGAAGAGCTGCTCACTGTGAGTTCAGGAGGACTGAGATAAGGCCCAGTGGAACAGAATCATATAACTGAGAATCTGAAACAGTAGTAGTTCATCCATGGTAAGTGCTTCTGTGATTGCAATTTTATTTTAAAATGTCTGGCTTAGTTCAATACAATACTTGTTTTGCAGCTGTCTTTCGTGGTACTCTTTTTAAATTTGGCTACTGTTTTCTATTTATAAGCAAATTGCTAGTCTAGATGGACAGATTGCTTATCTAGAGTCTCTAGTCTGTGCTCTCCAGGCAGAAATTAGGTGTTCAGATCAGCTGTACTATTCTATTGAGCTGCCCCGCTATCAGTCCCCTCTACTGTCAAGATCCTGCAGGAGACAGGCAGCATGGACAGCTGTGGGATCCAGCAGGGTGAGAACTGTGAACCATAAATACAAAGTTTTTGCTGTGTCCCTGCATAATAGATACAGTGCCCTTGCTGACCCCAATAGGGATACTAAGATGGCAGGTCAAGCTGGTTGTGATGACGATGATAATTCAAATGAGCAGGAGATTGTGGTCTGAGATTAAGAAGTTATTTTGCATAAGGGAAGGTATGAATCAGGTATTACACATCAGTCATGCAAAAAGGGGCAAGGTATCTAAAAAGAGAAGCCACCTTCTGATTGTTGATTCAATTGTAAGTGATATCAATTTAGGAAATGATGTGGAGGTTTTGAAAGAGGTGAGGTGTCTGCCTGGTGCTACTGCCATCAGAGAAAAGAGGCATATTGTTAAGATAGTTGTGAAAACTAGTAAGGACTGTGATATTGATGTTGTTGTACATCTTGGCATTAATGATTTGTCCCAAAAAGATGTACTGTACTCTGTGCAGAATGATTTACAGAGCTTGGGGCAGGAACTTAGTAGGATAGGCTGTAGGTTTACTTTTTCAGAGGTTTTACCTATATATAAGGAGCAAAAAGGAAGTTCAATGTATAGCTAAGGGAGTGGTGTAAAGTGGAAGGTTTTGGTTATATTGGTCATGATGTCTGCAGCTGGTCTGATGAAAAGCTGTACAAAAAAGATGGTTTGCATCCATCAAAGAAAGGGACTGAGTTACTTAGTAATAAATTCAGGGGTTTTCTGGAGAAACATTTAAATTAAATAATGGGGACAGAGTTAATTGAAACAGAACCTTTCTGTTCCCAGCAATCCAAAACTAATAGGATTATCAGTACTTCTGATATAGATGTTTGTGCAGTTAAGAATATCAACCTTGCTGTCAAGGAAAATCAAGCTTTTGATCGTATGCACCATACCATGTGCACTAATCAAACAATAGTAAGGAAGAAGGGAAACTGAAACATAAAACAGGTTATGTAAAAAGTAAACACAGGGTCAGTCAAAAAGGACTCAAATGCACAAAGTATGAGGAATAAACAGGGTGAATTAGAAATTCAATTAAATGAGGGCAGATATGATATTGTTGCCATTACGGATGAAACCCATGAATGGAATATACAGCTAGAGGGATTTAAATTATTTTAAAAAACAGAACTAATAAAAAGAGGACGTGGAGTAGCACTATATATAAGAGATAATTACATTTCTAAAGAAATAGAGCAGAACAATGATGAAAACCATCTTGAATGCATTTGGGTCAATATAAAAGGGGGGAAATGACATTGCCATAGGTGTACACTATAAGCCACACAACCAAATAGAGGAAATAGACTTTTTACTAGTCAGTTAACTAAGGTATGTAGGAAGTACATCACAATAGTAATGGGGGACTTTAACTACCCCGACATCAACTGTTTCAACATGTAAAAAACAAGAAAAAAGACAAGGAAATGATTGGTCCATTAATGGGAGAAAATGGCAAGAAGGTGATGAGCAACAGGGAGAAAGCAGGACTGCTTAACTCGTTTTTTGCATCTGTCTTTACACAAAAGGAAAAAAATAGTACAACCTTATCAAAAACAGCAGTGTAAAAACAGATTAGGAATACAAGTTAAAATAGGCAAGAAAATAGTAACCTATCCACCCTAGATGAGTTCAAATCACCAAGACCAGATGGGTTACACCCCAAGGTTCTCAAGGAACTGGCAGATGTGATCTCAGAACCACTGAACCATATCTTTCAAAGATCTTGGAACACTGGAGCACTAAGGGAAGTAATAGAAAAGAGCTGATGTAGTTCCCATCTTCCAAAAAGGAAAAAAATGGATCCAGGAAACTATAGATCTATCAGCCTTACATCAATACCTGAGAAGATTCTGGAAAAGATAATCATGCAATGAATCTGTGAACACCTAGAGGCAAACAAAGTCATAATCAAAAGCCAACATGGGTTTGTCAAAAACAGATCATGCCAGACAAATCTTATTGCATTCTTTGGCAAAGTGACAAAATTAGTGGACCAGAAATGTTGTGGATATAATTTTCTTGGACTTCAGTAAGGCATTTGATAAAGTAGACCACAACCTACTACTTGATAAGATTAAAAAATGTGGGTTAGACAGCATCACCACTAGATGGATTCATAACTGGCTGACCAACCGTACTCAACGTATAGTCCTCCAATGGAAGTGCATCTACATGGAGGGAAGTATGCAGTGGGGTACCTCAGGTTCTGTTTTAGGCCAAGTACTCTTCAACATCTTCATCAATGATTTGGATGAGGGGATAGATGGGGAACTCATCAAATTTGCAGATGACACCAAGCTGGCAGGAATAACCAACACTCCAGAAGATAGGCTCAAGATACAGAAGGATCTTGACAGACTTGAACATTGGGCCCTATTTAACAAAATGAAATTCAATGGTGAAAAAAAGTAAGGTTCTACATTTAGACAAGAAAAACCAAATGCACAGGTATACCTGGCTCAATAATAGTAACTGGGAGAGGGATCTTGGAGTCCTAGTGGGCAACCACTTAAATATGAGCCAGAAGTGTGCTGCAGCTGCCAAAAAAGCCAACACAGTCCTACATTGTTGGCTTTTTTGCATTAATAGAGGGATAGAATCAAGATCACATGAAGTGTTAATATCACTTTATAATGCCTTCGTAAGACCACACTTGGAATACTGCATCCAGTTTTGGTTGCCACAAAGTAAAAAAGATGTTGAGACTCTAGAACAGGGGTGTCAAACTCATGGCGTCACAGTGGCGTCACGTGACGTATCGGGACTTTTTTCCCCCTTTGCTAAACCGGGCATGAGTGTGGCCAGCGTGTGACGCATCTGGCCCATGGGCTGGGAGTTTGACAGCCCTGCTCTAGGAAGAGTGCAGAGAAGAGCAACAAAGATGATTAGGAGACTGGAGGCTAAAACATATAAAGAACTGTTGCTGGAATTGGATATGTATAGTTTAATGAAAAGGAGGAGTAGGGGTGACATGATAGCAGTGTTCCAATATCTCAGGTGTTGCCACAAAGAAGAAGGGAGTCAAGCCAGAGGTGGGTTCTTACCGGTTCTATCCGGTTCTTTAGAACCGTTAGTAACTCGGCGATGACGTCATGGAGCCGGTTCTGTCGGTGTCTCCGTGGGCACCACCATCTTGGATTTTGCTTCTGCGCATGTGCAGAAGCTAATTTTTGCTTCTGCGCATGAGCAGAAGCTATTTTTTGATTGCTGCGGCGACCCTGAGCGAACCAGCAGCAAAAGGATCCACAACCCACCCCTGAGTCAAGCTATTCGTCAAAGCACCTGAGGGCAGGACAAGAAGCAATGGATGGAAACTAATCAAGGAGAGAATCAACCTAGAACTAAGAAGAAATTTCCTGACAGAACAATTAATCAGGGGACCAACTTGCCTCCATAAATTGTGAATGCTGCAACACTGGAAGTTTTTAAGAAGAGATTGGACAACTATTTGTCTGAAAAGGTATAGGACTTCCTGCCTGAGCAGGGGATTGGACTAAAAGACTTCCAAGGTCCCTTCCAATTCTGTTATTCTGTTCTATTATTCTGTTAATTTTGAAATGCATTTTTTAGAAGTAAATTGCTGTGGAAATTAAATTATTTCTTAAGCTTTCTCCAGTTTAGTCATTTCAATCATGCTAAAGAAAGAAGTGACAACTGGTTACATTTTAAAACAATGTATTTTTCTCTACAAATGACTCCAATGAATCACTTTGGAAATGAACAAGAAACAGATGTCACTTAAATTGGAGAACTGAATTTAATGACATGGTTCCATAGGTATAGCAAACAAAACAGCTGTGTTTTTCTACCTAATATTACTTTCATTGAAGGCATCCTTTATATTTTTCTTAATTTGTAATCTATTATCTTTCCACAAGCTTATATTACAAATACTGGGATTTAGGATCATTTATATGCATTTGTGTAAATACTGTCTAAAATTTGTTCCTTCAAATCATCATGAGAAACAAAACAAAGAAAATATTGCAAAAATCCTAATTACATCATAATTGAGGACCTTGTAATTTGCTGTGTAAATTACTTGGATGTGATAAGTCTCCCAAGGTCTTACCTCCTTGCTTAACATTACCATTAATGTTATCATTTGGGATGAACCAGTAATCCTGAACACGAGAATTGGAGACTGAAGTTTGTAGGTTCAAGGAAAAGAAATGAGATAATCAGCTGACAAATGTTTATCTTAATTATTAAACTATTGTTTAAACTATCCTGGCTGAGCAGTGTAGTGGCCTAGTGGTGAAGATGCTTGCCTCCGACTCGGAAGGTTGAGAATGCAATCCTAGGTAGCAGCAGATGTTTCTCTCCTAGGGCACAAAGAAAAAATATCTGCTGTGAACTCCATCTAGGCACCAGGAAGGGCATCCAATCAGTAAATCCTCAGCTCCATCCAGTTGCCCCGGGTGTACCCCGAATGAAGGGATTATAGGATTGTAAAAAAGGGGGAGTTTGAACTATCCTGTCTGTTTTAAAGATACCATTTGATATCATAATTTTCAAGAGAGTATACATATATGGACAAGATATCGATCACTTACATTAAATAGCCTTCATGATTTGCAGAGAAGAAAATATATCTGGTTAAAAGGCTGGTTGTCTGTCTGTATTGTTTGTTTACTATTCTGTCTTTTTTTTCTCATCTATTGTATCAGAACGGCTAACAGCTAGACAATTAAATCTTCTAAAAACAACTGAAGCAGCAATGTATATAGAGAAAATGTGATTGCCATGATTACTATCTTCAAATATTTCAGTAGGCTGAATAACTGCCAGATATAGCTGAAATGGAAAGAGTTATATTCCAACACATTAAAGGGTTCCTGATAATATATGGAAAGGCTGACAAAAACAAACTTCTTTTCTGTTGCCTTAAAAGAAGAGGGTTAAAACTAATAAATGGAAAATGCTAGACAAGTTTTGGCTTAATTACCCATTAATTCATAATTATTGGTTGTACCAGTTCATTAGTTGAGGATCCTTTCCCTATCAGAACTGGAATTACATAAAATTAAAAGAAAACTGAAACACTGACATCTGGGGAGAGAACATAATAAGAAGATGGAGCATATGATAATATATATGGGACTATATAGATGGGACTATAACTTTAATCATTTATATTATTGTGAGTCAATTTTTATCAATAATATAACTTGCAAGTGAATCATGAGAGGACAAATAGTTTTCCCTTCTTGTATAATAATATTTAATTTTTCTAGGCTCATTCCACTGTTTTATAAGCGGATTCTATCTTGGAACATCTTCCAAATAATATCAATCATTTAATTATTGTTTCTTCAGTGGATATGGTCATTTTTATTCTCCTGATCATTATCTTTGAAGATTTCAGAATCACATGATGGCTTTGCAGAGCCCCAAATGTTTTTACCTTCTCCATCTTAATCTATAAAAGAACTGCAATACCAGATTGAAATCTATTGCCATTGCTCTAGTAGACCATCCTTTGATTCATTTGACTGGCCACAAATGGAAATAATTCTAAACATAGTTGAACTTTTCCTCCCTTCAACACCAGCCATACTGACAAATTTTGAAAACTGCAAGTCAGTGATATCAAGAGTTTCATCAGTTTCCTTGCTGTAGAACAAAAATGCTTGCCTCAACTTTTACATTCTTTCTTATTTGATGACAGCAAAATAGAATAACAAATAAGGGATATTAAAGAAAGGAGATTATTCTCAATACAATCAGTCCTTATACAACTGTCTGAATTGGGCATATTTTTCTGCTATGAGCTATGCTATTTTTACATTAAAGGAAGAATTCAAATCATCTGTTCATCGTTTCACCCAATGATGCTAAATAGTTTCCCTTCTGTTTGAGAGAAGTAGTGCAATTAATCTGTTGTTTCAGACTGCATTGACATTTCTATTTGTAATATTTACAACTCTAAATCACATCAGGCTTTGGAACATAACAAAGTGCACAACTGTGCAGAAAAGACTTTTCATTTTTCACTATTTTAAGAAGCAAGAACAATTCTGGGAAAACAATTATCAGAATATGCATCTCTGAAGGGCATTAATTTTAAAAATGGAATAGTATAAAGCAAATGAAATTGGCTCAAATATTCTTAATGGAAAGGGGACATAATGAATATAAATTATGAAAAAACAAAACAACTAATATAAATATAAGTGATGGAACATAAAGAAAAACCAAAAGAAAACTACATTTAAAGATCCTATTGGGAAAGAATGCATTAGTGTATCACTTTTTATCCTAGAAAAGTGAATATCTCTTAATAGGTTACCAAGGTCTTATTAGCAGAGCTTCATCATCTAGAATAAAGACATTACCAAGATAGTCATTGTGTCTTGCACTGAAAACCTCTCATAAAATCTCAGATAACTTTGCTGATGATGGAGCCTAGATGATGAATACTTGTTGGTAACACAGATTATTTGCCTGACTCATATGTTCTTTGAAGTAAATTGAAATAGGAGAGCAATCTGATGCCCCCTCTAAAAATATGTGTGTCCTAAAGTTCCTTTTGGATGCTTGAAAATCATTGAAATTTTCAAGAATGTGAATGTCATGTCCCCAGTCTGTATCTCAGTTTGAGCAATCCCCAAATTGAACACAAATATGTGGAGAGAGAGAGGAGAGAGAGAGAGAGAGAGAGAGAGAGAGAGAGAGAGAGAGAGAGAGAGAGAGAGAGAGAGAGAGAGGGGGGGGGGGGGAGGGGGGGGGGGGGGGAGAAGAAAACATCTTGTACAGAGGGTAAGGTGCTTTCAAGAAATGTTGGGGAGAATGTTGCAAATAGTCCTACTAATCAATGTAGAGATTTTATTTAAAATTCCATCATATAGACCAGTGATGGTGAACCTTTTAGGGACCAAGTGCCCAAACTGCAACCCAAAACCCACTTATTTATCACAAAGTGCCAATTTAACCTGAATAATGAGGTTTTGTGAGGAATTTCAATCACTCTTTCACAACTTGACTTCTCCCTGGTGGCACTGGATTTCTTTAACAGCACAACTCAGGAAAGATGGGAGTATAGTGCTGTAGCCTCTGGAGGGCCATCACATCCTTATTCCTTCCTTCTTTCTTTTCCCTTCCTTCTTTCCTTCCTTCCTTCCTTCCTTCCTCCCTCCTCCTCTCCTTTCACCCTTCCTTCCTTCCTTCCTTCCTTCCTTCCTTCCTTCCTTCCTTCCTTCCCCCCTCCTCTGATTTCACCTTCCTTCCTTTAATCCTGTATATTATGGTTCGTTATTGTTAGTATTTATTAAAGAATGCTGTGTTGCTGTGTNTACACACACACACACACACACACACACACACACACACACACACACACACACACACACACACACACCTATTTTTATTCCACTTTCCCTGGGTCCTTGGGAAAGGAATGGCATCTTTTCCCTATCCCCGTCTTTAATAAACCCTAACACTAACCCCCCTCACAGCCTTTTAGCTACTATTGTCCCACCTTGCTTCCCCCTCCCTTTAAAACAAGGCTAGGGAAGAAAGCCAGGAGGGGGGAAGCTAAGGGGGAGGGAAGAAGAGACCCGGGCAGATCCTTCTCAGAATAGCCTCCCGCCCAGATTTCAACTGATTTCCTCTCCGATCCTCTGACGAACAAACCCCACCTCCCTTTTTGGACTCTAGACCGCCGGGCCTTTATTTTCCCCATTTATTGGGGTAAATTGGATTTTTATTGGTTCTTCCCCCTGCCCCCCACCAAAAGTAAAGCCAGCCGGGCTTCTCCTCCTAGAAGCCCCCCTACCCTTCCCCCTGCTCCCTGCTCCCTTCCCCCTACCCCCCACTCAATCCCACTTCAAGACAGAGGAGCATGCGCTAGAAACGCGTGTTGGGATGACATGGGAGCGCACCTTCTGACCCTCTGGTGCTCAGCCCGCAACTCTCTGCACTCCTCCAGGCCTGGCTTGCTGAGGAGGGGGGGGAAGCAGCCTGGATGCCTCCACTTCCCCCCCCCCCACGTTCCCAGCCATCGCTGCCCGGCTTCCTCAAAGGCGCGGCGCATTTCAAAGGCAGCAGCTCGCATTGGAGGTGCTGAACAGTGTCCCGCTGTGAGAGCCAGGCCAGGCCTCTCCACCGTCCAACTCGCCAATGGGGGCGCTTCTGCTGGGCCAGCCTCCCCTCCCCCACTGGGCTTTTGTGCTCAGCGCTCGGCCGGGGGAGGGGAGCACTTCCCCACGCTGCCACTTCTTTCTCTTGGCCCCACTGATGAGGGAGGAGGATGGCCCCCACCCCACAAGATCCGCCCCCCCTGTTCTCTCCCAGCCCTCTTTACTGGCGGCAACAGCAAATGTAGCATGACAAAGGTGGAATCCTGTTGCCATGCAAAGGCAAGTACAGGGGCGCTTCGCTCCCACACTAAGGCTCCGCCCATCGCCACTGTCACAGGGTGACAGCTCTTTCATCCCTCTGCCACGACAGGGTGACAGGGAGCCGCAGCAGAGGGGTGAAAGAGCCGCATGGGTCGCATTGTGGCTCCGCATGGGTTGCATTGTGGCTCCGCGTCGTAATGGGCTTCAGGAGGAGGA
Source organism: Thermophis baileyi (assembly GCA_003457575.1). Taxonomy (NCBI): domain Eukaryota; kingdom Metazoa; phylum Chordata; class Lepidosauria; order Squamata; family Dipsadidae; genus Thermophis; species Thermophis baileyi. Next base: position 4,722,781 of record QLTV01002141.1, read on the forward strand.
CAGGACCCTGCCTCCCCCATTGTGAAGTGCGCAAGTGAAAAAGTTCATTCAATCTATTCCAACTTCGCGAGATCTTTTTCTTTCATGGGAAGTTGGAATTGATTGAGTGAAATGCGATGGAGAAATGCAATTGGAGCTGGTCTGGGGCGACTGCATGCATGCCCACAGAGAAGGCTCTGCGTGCCACAGGTACGCTATCACGGATATAGACAGACATATGGTTGGGCTGTGCAAAGCTTGGAAGCTTCAATTTGATGAAAACTTGATTGAATTTTCCCTTCAAAGCATCATGAAGCAAGAACCTGCTTTGAAGTTCTACAACTAACTGAAGCCCTTGTAGCATTTTGAAAGTTTCAAAATTTAATGAGGTGGTTTTTTTTGCAACTTCTAGAATTGTTAAGACAATGTATAATATTTTCAAGTTCATTTCCACATGTGGAAAAGGCCAAAGAACATCGAGTGGCATAATGACTTACTGCAACTGAACCAAACAGCAAGGCAGAATTATTTATCCCTTCTTTCAACAACTCACTTATCAATGCACGTTTGCTATGGCAAGCTTTGCTAACATAGTTCTGGATCTCATTCAATTGCTGTCCTTAATGGGACAGCCAGAAGCATTAACTTTGTTCTCTCTTGTGGTAATGCCCAAGACCTGTTCTGGTCCCACCAAAGCTAACAGCTGTTCAACCCACCCATCTCTTAAGGCTGACCAGCCTGGTATGGGCTTTTATCAAAGCATTCCACACTCTTGGAAAGTTAGTTTTGTATTTTACACAACTGCCCAATTCTCCACAATACCATTTTAAATTCTACAGAAACCTTAAAAAGCCAGTTTAAATCTATCAAATAATTAATAAACATGTACCAGGATAATATTTATACTAATATACTAGTATAAGTGTTCATTGTGATGGATGTAATGCTACAAAATGTTACTTTTTCCATGTCTATCACTTTTGCTGATCTGACTGGCCTTTCTCTGTGTCTGTGTATCTTGCTGCTTTTTTATTTTTTGCCTGATTAATGACAACAAAACACAATACAATTGAAATCTGCCAGATCCCTTGATGTCATTGCTAAAAGGGGCAAGGTAATCAGTGATGCTAACTGTTCTGGCATCCAAAACATACAGTGATCAGAAACAGCAAAATACGCCTTCCCATTAGGGCAAATCACTCTTCAACCTTCTGACACTTGCATAGAAGAGATGAGATTTTGTGGCTGTGCCTTGCCCAGATTCAGACTCCACTGAAGCCAGTAATTAGACACCTCTACCCAGAATAGGGAACCTGCTAATCAGTATGTCAATCTTTACCTCACAACACTTGGCAATCCGAAGCAGCAAAATATACTCCCAAAGACAATGGGCATTAATTCACAAGGAAAACTTGCATTCCTTTCCAAAAAAGGAAAGGGGAAAGCATATTTTTAAAACTGTTCTTGCATGTTTTTAATGTTTACATTGATAAAGATTTTTTCTGCTTTGTTTCAACACAACTTAGACTTTTTGCTGAGGAGCAGAGTCTGCTGAAGGACAGTCTGTGCTGTCCTTTTTCCAGCCCTGCTATTTCTCCTTAAAATACAGGAGACATAATTTTAAAAAATGGATTGCAGTGAAACTGTTGATACTTGGTAGGGCTAACATCCTCAGCAGATACTTGGTAGGGCTAATATCCTCTGGTTTATCATCCCATTCTCTCTCACAATGAGATAACTGCAGGCATTTTAATGCTTTAATGCTTCTCTATTATAGTCTATGGAAGAATCTTTTTGGGAGATCAAATTTTAAATTTTCAACTCATTTTCAGTTGAACTGATTTGCCCTCAGATCACAGACTCAAATCAAACCATGTCCTGTCTAAATCTCAAATCTTGAATACAAGGACTTATTCAGATCTAACAAAAGTTAGATTTGGATCTAGTAAATCATTTCTTGGAATTTCTAAACTTTCATACATGCCACTTTATGCATCTGCATCTTATTATTTCTGTGACCTTTTAATTATAATTTAAGTCCTCATTGGCAATATGAAGTATGAAAATTATGAAATACAACTTTCATTTAATCTGGTAGAGTTGGCAGGTAGAATAATAGGCAATATTGTCTAAGTCAGAGTATGTCACAAAGACATGTAATGATGCAATGGGATAATGTGAATACATTTTTAAAAAAGAGAAGTACAAAGCAAACATGTCACACATCATCAAAAAGGCAAGGAAAGAGCAGCTGGGATCACTGAGCAGACTAACTTGAAGAGAAGCAATTCCCACTAGGAAACACATGTTTTTAATCAAACCACAAGCATGATAACTTCCATGGACAGTTCTTAGGAAAATCTTTCATCAAGCAAAAAGGTTAGAGTCACCCACAATACACCTGACAAATGGAAATTATTTGAAGGACAATGTATGATAGCTATTGCACCAGGGGTGGGTTCCACTTACCTTCCCTACTGGTTTGCATTGCAAGGGAAGTACGTGTTTTGCTGTTGCGTGCGAGAGTGGTGACATTGGCATGATCAGCCATGCGGCATCCTGCCATGAGTGGTGGCACTAGTGCAATGTGCCACATCAGGGGTGGGTTCTAACTTACCTTGCTGCCGGTTCGCTTCCTCCCACGCCGCATGGGCGCGTGCATGCGCAGTACTGAAAATCCAAAAAACAGCTTCTGCACGTGCGCAGAAGTGAAAAACAAAATGGCGGCGCCTATGGCACTGCCGAGAGAGCCGGTGTGTGTCCAGCCAGCCATCTCTGCCAGTTCAACCAGCACAGGGAAATTCCTGCTACCGGTTCTAAAGAACCGGTCCAAACTGGCAGGAACCCACCTCTGTGCCGCATGGTGTCCAGCTGCAAGTGACCACAAGCGGCTGCAGAAGAGGTCGGGCAGTGTCGTGACAGGTGTCAGGGCATGGGAGGCCTGGCTGCAGCGGTTCTAAGGTAAGCGGGTGCAAGGTGCGTGGGGAAGCTCCACCCCTCACCCCTGCCCTAGCTTGATTTTTACGCTTGCACCTCACCCCACCTGACACAACCAATGTGGCTTAACTAGGCTTATTTTGAGAGTAGGGCTTATATTAGGCGCAGGCATGAAAATCTGGGCTGGGACTTGTTTTGGGGGTAAGTCGTATTTTCGGGGAAACACAGTAGTCCTTTGTAATCGTGTACAATTAGTAGTGAGAAAGAGGCAAAAGACATTTGAACAATGATTGTATAAATTGTACTCATAATAGATAGATACACAACATTGTTGGAAATATTTTGAAATGGCTTTCTAACTTTTCTATAATAAAGCTACCTTATCAAAAATTCCTGTATTCTTTTCTTGTGTGCCTGTTTAATTAGTTCTAGCCAACTGGGAGAAGCCTGACGAGTGGAAAGCAGAATATGAGCAGTATCAGCCAAGTTCAGCTAGCAGCTATCTGCAATGTGTCCTAGGATAATTGTTGTTTACTAATACTTACTATCAGCCAGCAAAGTTCCATACTTCCATAAAAATCCATGCTGGGTGGATTTATATAAGGTTCAATTTTTTAAAGAAATGATCTGCTTTTCTTTATTTATTAGTCTTCTGATTTATTCATTCTATTAGATCTAGAGCTATTAACTGAAGATGCCTAAACACTGATGGACATTTTATATTTGTGTGTGTGTGTGTGTGAGAGAGACAGAGAGAGAGAGAGAGAGCGAGAGAGGGGGGAGGAGAGATGTTTGTGTGCATGTATTTTAACTTATCATATTGCCCCCAACAATCTGGGTCCTCATGTTACTGACCTCAGAAGAATAGAAGGCTAAGTCAACCTTGAGCCAGTCATGATTGAACTTCAGGCTTTGGGCTGAGTTAGCCTGCAATACTGCATTCTAAGCATTGCGCCACCATGGCTCTTAAGCATTACAGTTATACACAGAAAGACTAATTATAATTATACATATAAAAAACTAATGCTTTTTTTGCCGATGGACAGGTCCACCACATGTGAAAATAAGATCCCTGTGCTGTTTGCATTTCCAACACACTGGTGACATGTTTGGAAACATTCTTGCCAATCTTGCTGGCAGCAGATGCCATCTATAGAACATTTTGTACAGATTTTCTTTATATGATGCTGACATTGTTAATCTATAATTTCTTTCCCACAGTTTTTGCCAATTATCTAGTTCTATAGCGTACCCAAAGTTTTTTGCCCATGTTATCATCATTTCCTTTACTGATTCTTCTTCCATTTTGAAGTTCAATAAGTAGTTATAAAAATTCTTTATCAGTTTTTCATCTGTCCCCTGCAGTATCTTATCCAATTCTTGTGGTCCACTATAGAATCCATATTTATCTGCATCCTTTTTATATCTTGTCTGTATTTGCATATAAGGCAAATACCAATCCAAGTCAATTCCCTGATTTTTTAGTTCCTGTTTCATTTTTAATTTCCCTTGTTCATTTAATATATCTTTATATCTTGCTATTTTGTCCAGATCTAACATGTTAGGATATATTAGTGCTTCCATTGTGGATAGCCAGATCGGTATTTTCATATAATGATTCTGTTTGGTTTTTTCCCATATTAACAACAAAGCAAGATAAAAGAATGGTTAGAGTTAATGGTAACACAACAAATAGACCTAAAACCAGAATTATTTTTATTAGGCATAGTAACGGAAATACAATAAAATAATTCAATATTTAATGTTACATGTAATAACAGCGGCTAGAATTACATATGCACAAAATTGGAAAAATGGAAATATACCTACAGAGGAAATGGTAATAAAGAAAATATTAGAATGCACCAAAATGGACAGGTTAACAATGGAAATTAAAGACAAAGGAGAAACAGAGTACTACGTAATATGGGACCTATGGTATAATTGGTTAGAAAATAGATGCAAAAGTTAGAAAATTAATGATGAAAGACGATCCACAAGTTAGAAATAAATACAGGTATAAAGCTATATAGAAGACTACATATTGTACGCAATATTAATACCAGACTGTACAAAATTGTAAATCAAAGTATATAGAGTGATAAATGTATAGAGAATTATGTTAGAACCATGGAAAAAATAGACATAAGTATTTTGTATAATATTAAGTTTCTATTTTCTGTCTACGGATTATACTGTATGAATAAGAGAAAAATGGTCGTAATTAGGATGTATAACATTATGTATATTTAATAAGGTGCTGATACAACCAGTATATTGTGGTTGCAAAATTGAAATTGTGATATAAAATGAAGGAAAATGTACAATAAAAATATTAATTTTAAATACACTAATGCTAATAACAAAAATTAAAGGAATGAAAATAAAATATAGAGAGTGCAGGAACAAAAAGAAAAAGAGAAAAAGAGGAAAAAAGAAAAATAAGAATGTAACAAAGAAAGAGAAAAAAAATAAAGGAAGAAGTAATTTCTCCCTTTCTTACAAGTATAAATATTTTTAATAACTTATCAACTTCTCTTAAAATACACTAATAATCTTTTCACCCCATGGCTCATCTCTTATCTCTAAACAAATCCTTAAAACCTCATCATTCAGTCCTGATCAGCAAAAGTCCCTTAAAGGTTTCCAAAAATAACAGCATGTATTTTAACCTTGATCAAATAAGTCAATTTATCTTTAATTTTAACAATCTTTAATCCCTTCAAATAATGTCCTAAAATTTGATTTCTTCTTGATTTTTTAAAATCCCTTCTCACCAAGTCTTTCAATATTTTAACAGGTCTCTTTTGTAAATATAATACAGTAAAATTATCCAAGTAATTCTTCTGATTTGTTATTTGTATGTATATTTTAACTATTAAAATCAGCTGGTTTGATTTGTATATCCGGTATATCATCTTTTTTTCTGATCATTTTTGTAGCCTCTCATTTTTAAATCCACATTCAAATCTAGTTTTGCCCAGTATAACTTTTTTCTCTTCTATAACATCATTTATACACAGTCTATCTATAATGGCAGACATTCTTAAAATTAACTTCTCAGTCTATTGTTTATAAATTTCCTTCAATATATTCAATGTAAAAGTATTTTGTTCCATTCTATGTTAGCAAGTCAAATTTAAATGTTCCTCTCCTTTAATTGTAATCTTTATTTATTGCTGGTTCCCTGTAGTGTCCCACCTTCAAAGTCTCATCCTATCATGGTTTTTGTTTTTTTTAAAGAAATCAAAATAGAATAGCCATTCCCCATAGGAAGGATTCTTTTAATTAATTTCAAAATCTTATTTCTTGTGCTTCTGGGCCCTTAGGCCATTTACAACTTAAAAAAAATACTGTAATCACCATTTTGCCATTATTTCTGCAAAAATACATTCTATTAAACTTGTACTTAAAGCTTCTTTCATTAATGATTGAAGGAAACTCATCCAATGAATACCACAACATTTGCCATTCCAAAGGCTCTTAATATTTGAAAAGCAAGAAATAAGTAATCCCAAAAGTGATTAAGAAATAAGGATTGACCAAACTTTATATATAGGCTTCATTATAATTGTCAACTTAATTGGAATGCCTCTACTCTCAAATGCTTGGCTCACCAACCATGGAAACTTGGGTTCCTGCAAACTATTTGAAAGGAGCAATTGTCCAGAGTACTTTTGGGTGTTTGCACAATCTATCCTTTCTCCAGAGATATTTCACTAGCCAGGATCCATCCTTTGGCTGTAAATTTATGTCCCTGGTCTTTCAGGGATGTCTAGTTTGCCACGATGTCCTTATCAGAAATTTCCACATTGTCTCTTGATATTTAGCATAATGAAAGGCTACAATAGTTTTGCACTAACACTCCACAAGTTTTTCCATTCCCACAAATGTCAAAATGAATACGTTTATGAGTTATCAAACATGATTTGTTTTCTCAATAAGACTCTGCAAACAGCCACTAAGGTTCAACAAGAATCTTATACATCTTCATTATTTATTTATTTATTTATTTATTTATTTATTTATTTATTTATTTATTTATTTATTTATTTATTTATTTACTGAGAATGATGCTCTACAGTTATTTATTTTTTATTTATTTATTTTCATCAGGCATGTATTAGATAACAGATATAAAAACATAATTATGAATACATGAAATGGATACAAATAAAAGGGAACATTAGGACAGGGACGGTAGGCACGCTGGTGCGCTTATGCACGTCCCTTAAAGACCTTTTAGGAATGGGGTGAGGTCGACAGTAGACAGTCTAAGGTTAAAATTTTGGGGATTTGGGTATGAATCCACAGAGTCAGGTAGTGCACTCCAGGCATTAACAACTTTGTTACTGAAGTCGTATTTTCTGCAATCAAGTTTGGCGCAGTTTACCATAAGTTCGTATCTATTATGTGCTCGTGTATTGTTGTGGTTGAAGCTGAAGTAGTCATTGACAGGTAGGACATTGTAGCAGATAACTTTATGTACTACACTTAGGTCAGACTGAAGGCATAGTTCTAAGTTGTCTAAGCCCAAAATTTCAAGCCTGGTGGCATAAGGTATTCTGTTGCAAGCAGAGGAGTGGAGGACTCTTCTCATGAAATATCTCTGGACTCGCTCAATTGTATTAATGTCCGATATGCAGTGCGGGATCCAGACAGATGAGCTGTATTTGAGAATTGGTCTAGCAAATATTTTGTATGCTCTAGTTAGCAGTACAATATTACCAGAGAAGAAGCTATGCAAGATTAGGTTAACAACTCTTAACGCTTTTTTGGCAATGTTGTTGGTAATGGATTGGTTTATGATTGATTCCATGATTTTGCAAGTGACGCAACATAAAGAGATTGGTCTGTAATTTTCAACTAGGCTGGGGTCTCCATTTTTGAAGATAGGAATGACCGTGGCTAGTGACCATAGTTTGGGTCCTGAAAGATTATGCTAAGAGGTTCTGCTATGGCAGTGGAAAGCTTTTTTAAGAAGTAGGCACATAGTCCATCAGGTCCAATAGATAGAGATGGTTTTAGGCTGCGTAGTGCCTTTTCAACGTTATCTTCTGTAAAATCAATACGTATTAGATCATTGTAATTTGTGGTATGACTAGGAAATGTGGGGCATGAGCCATTGCTATTTACAAAGACTGAGCCAAAGAATGTGTTAAAGAGGTTGGCTTTAACGGCTTCATCATTACAGTCTTTACCGTTAGGTCCTTTTAGGGGTGGGATGGATCTCGAGTCTTTAAGTTTGTTGTTTACAAAATTATAGAAGGCGCGGTTGGATTTTGTGCACAGAAGGTTTTCCTCTTGTTTGATGTGATAATTGGTGCATTCAGTCTTTATCTGTTGGCATAAGTTTTTGTAGCGGCTTTTAAAGTTAGCTTTGTAGCCAGTTTTGTTTTTTCACCAAAGAGATTTTTTTTTTTTTTGTTTTGATCTTTCTTTTTGTTTTGGGTAATTTTTTTTTTTTGGTTTTGGTTCTTTTGACTTCAAGCAGAAAAATGTTATAATTCTTCAGCAGTATTACAGCCAGTGAATAGAATTTGCCAATCAAGAGATGAGAGGTCAGTGTCTATGAGATCATAGTTGGCTTTTTTAAAGTTATAGTTGGGGATCCCATCATTATGATGATTTTTGTAAGGACATATGTTGAGACAAAAGTCAATCATGCTGTGGTCGCTGTTGGAAAAGAGTTCTTTTATTTGTAGTCCATAAATTGAGTTTAAACTGTTGCAGAAGATGAGATCAAGGCAGTTGTTGAGTCTAGTGTTGTTAGCTACTAGTTGATCCAGTCCCAGATTAGTAACAGCATTGTACAGGGTTGCATGTATGGGTTCAGTTGTACATTCGTTTAGGGTCCAATTAATAAGAGGTAGATTGATGTCACCAAGAAATATAAGAGGGTGTGGCAGGAGGCTGCCCACGTTAGTAGTTGTTGTGGTCCGCCAGCAGCCTGCGGAGCTGGCAGCAGAGTCGGACAGTGAGGAGGCTGGGGAGGAACATGGGCCAGGCCTGGAGTCTGGAGAAGGTTTGGTGCCAGAGGCAGAGATCCAGCCCGGGCCATCTGGGAGGTCTGTGCTGATTTCAGAGCCTCCAGAGGCTGACATGAGCGAGGCAGAGGAACAGGGGGAGCCTGTTCCCAATGCACACATGCGCAGAGCTGCCAGAAGGCAAGAACAGTTACAGAGGAAAAGGACTACTTGGGAGTAAGGCTTGGAGATGATTGGCCCCTCCCATAGGATATAAAAGCGGAGCAAACGGATGTGCTCGTTGCAGGAAGCAACTTGGTTCAATTTGTGTCTCAGCATTTTCAGTTCTGACTCTGTGTTCTATTTGGCCTTGCAAAGCTCCTTGCCAATTAGGTCTTTGGCAGCGTGTCAAAAGAGATAAAGGTTGGTGATATCAGCCTTCTTCCGAAAGACTTCTGTCAGACTAATTAATCTTGTTTGGGACTTATTACGGCTGGGAATGAACAGAATTCACAGCCGTTTAAATAAAAAGAGGTTTTTGGGACTCAGTGTGTGCGTTATTATTTATCAGGAAGCCTAGGTCAGAACAGTAGTGAAGTTAGCTTGTTCACGTGTACGAGGTCATAATCTGGGGCTCTGTAACATAGTAAGAAGCGAAATGTGGTATTTGATGACAGCTCACAGATGATGGTCTCAGGAAGAGCGAGCTCCTGTGTAACTTGAATGGTTTTTAGATTTAGGGACTTTTTATAGAAGATAGCAACACCACCTCCTCTACGGATTTCACGATTGGACCGGTAAACTTAATAGTCTATTACAGAGATGAAATTCAAAATTTTTCCCTATCGGTTCTGTGGGTGTGGCAGGGGAAGGATACTGCAAATCTCCATTCCCTCCCCACTCCTGGGGGAAGGATATTGCAAAATCTCCATTCCCACCCCACTCGGGCCAGCCAGAGGTGGTATTTGCCGGTTCTCTGAACTACTCAAAATTTCCACTCTCCAGAACCTGTCAGAACCTGCTGAATTTCACCCCTGGTCTATTACTGTGGTAATGGAGTTTGGGAGGGATGCATTCAGCCACGTCTCGCAGACAAATATAATGTCGAATATAGCCATATTTAATAAGAGGAGGAATTCAGGCATTTTGTTTACAAGGCTTCTTGCATTAAGTAGCTTGCATTTAATGTCAGTAGTGGTGGATTTAGAGGAAGTTAGGGGCGTGCATGCCTAATTTTGGATGATAGGGCGGTGGTAGTTGGGACGTGGGTTGAAGGACTTACTTTTGTAATCTTCATTACTTTAGATTTCTAATATTTAAATAGAGTATCAAAAGGGTAACTCAAATTTTGTGACTAAAAATAATAACAATAATAAATGTATGTTACTCCTTTGACAACCTGATTGACATGTTTTGAACATGTTTCATTGTACATGATTTTAAAAGTTTAAACAGCAGATACCAGAAAGTGAAATATAAAAAAAATGTAGAATCCATTTTTGTATTAAGTCAGGAAGTTCCCAAGTATATTAAATCCTCTGTTTAAAAAAATAGGGAGATATATATCCTATTGTTATTATAGCTAATAGATATGATATTCTTGAATATGATTATTTTATCATTTAATTTCTCTATAAATTCTTCTGTGATAGCAAATTTCATGGATTATTTAGGAAATGCATTAAATTATTTTTCCTTTAACCCTGAATATATTACAAATGTCCTATATAGAGGTTCTCAGAACATGGATGAAGCACATCATGGGAACACTAGAACTATCACCTGTATCTGCATTCCATTCAAGCTCCAATCTCCCCATACTGAGAGGCCTATGTACATTGTTAGGAACCGTGTTTTGGATTACACAGAGGAAATGTTCTAGCTAACTTGTTGAAATCAGCTATTATCATCATTATCATTGATAGAAGATTTTTATTATTGTGCATAAAAATGAAAATAGATCCACCCACTTTAAAAACATTTACTTTATTCAGGAGAATTGATAAACCAGATTCCTAGATAAAAGAGGAAAAGTGTATTAAAGAGTAAAGAAAAATGAAAAATTAATCATTTTTTATCCATTTCCCATCAAAACTTGGTGTGAATGCCATAAACAGTCATGTCTGCTTGTGCCAATGCAATTCAGTAAATGAGAAATGTCATTGAGGATTAGTTTGTCTGAACATTGTTTGTACTTTTATCCAGGTAATCCCTTTGAATTCCTCCTCATTTGTGACAACTAGGAATTGCCATTATTATAATGAGATCTTGTTTTGTAATTCGGCAGACTGTATTGATTTTGCCATACCATTGAACTCTATCCTGCTTGGGCTCAGCACTGCTTGCTGCACACAGGGGAGGGCCAGAGCATTATTGCCATGCATTATTAATAACAAGCTTTAGCAGACAAGCTTCTACACAGAGCAAAACATGACCATTTTGAGATGCATATCTGTTGAACTTTGACAATCATCTATTTTTCTTTGAATTTCCTTGTAAAACTACCATTAATGAATTGCTGCCCACAATTGAGAAACACCTCTTTTATCCATTAAACAAGAAAATTCCTTTCTAAACCATATTGGCTGGCAGGTGTTCTTTATCAGATAAGGGTTGCTATGAAGCAGGCTCTTACTAAAGTTAATTAGATGTATAGCAAAAACAAAGGAAAAATGACAGTTGTGCTTCATTGATGAAAATAATGCACTTCCATGTGCCTGTTATTCAAACCAATCATTTATAATGTTTATTATAATGAGGTGGGGAAATTTTGCAATTATAGACTTAACGAAATCAGTTTCCAAGGGCCAAAAGGAGGTGTGGCAAAAACACAGTGTCATGGCTGAGGCTTGGCTCACTTTGCTAACCCTACTCACAGCCAGACAAGAAGCAATGGGGGGAGGGTATAGATTAGAATTCAGAGGAGGCATGGGCGGGGGGAAGAAATGCAAAGAGCACCAACTTGGAACCTGAGAATTAAGGTCACCAGCTGAGGTAATCGTCTAGGTGGCGCATCCATTACCCAAATAAACTGACCGTACTGATGGCTGGAATAAAATGACAATGGGAGGGCCAGAGGAAAAGGAACATTTAACTATGCTATTTGCATGTAAAACTGTTAGAATTGGCTTTTTTACTGTGTTATCCACAGTAAATTATATTCTTGGAACAAAAAATGTCCTAGGAGTCTTTATTGGTGGTATGAACCAAGTGGGTTGACATTAAGCCAATTCTTACAGCAATAACCTTTCTGGACCCCACCAAGATGTTTGAGCAACAATGTCAATGGAGAACGATCTGGAGGAGAAGAAGAAGCTGTGGGGTAGTCTGGCTTGAGAAGCACCACTGGCATCCCAAATTGGAGCAGGCACCCGAGCCGTTGGAGCATGCCCAAAAATGAAGACTGAGAAGACTGAGAAGAAGCGCACACGAGCTAAAAAAAGTCACAGCTGCCACCCTACTGAGAAGCGGGGAGCTCAGAGAAGGGGACAAGGAGGAGTGTCCTCTGTCAAAGCAGGAAGCCATGCCAGAGCCCTACTGGATGTTTTCGCTATGGCAAGGAAGGGCACCAGGCAACTGAGTGCCTTGTGCCTCACTGATGTCTTCCACCCAGCCTCAGGGCCAACCAAAGTGAGGGAAGAACCTGCCAAAACCAAAAGAGGTGACCTGCATGGGACAATGTCATATAGTTCACCCCCTCTTCCAGCGAGGAGGAGGAAACTCTGGCTTCTACGAAGACAGGACCTGTCACATATGAGAGCAACAGTGAGGGAGAAGATGGTAAGTGATACCATCATCCCCATGACTATTAGGGTCAAGATTACTGTGGCTTCTTCGGGTAGCTAAGGGGTTTTAACAACCCTATTGTACTCAGGATATACTAGATACCTAATCAGCCCCCAAGTGATGTAGAAGCTAAGGATAGGCTGAGAAAGTTGAAGAAGCCCATAGCCTTTTCCCAACTAGATGGTTTGATAGCAGGAGGGATGCTGGCTACCTGTCTGACTGAATCAGTGGAGTTAAAGACAGGGACCCATGTAGAAGCCATTCAGTTCATCATAGCCCCTATAATAACAGAGGCTATGGTGTCAGGCTTAGCGTGGTAGAGAAAGTGGAACCCCTCAATTAACTAGGATGGAATTAGATGGCAGATGCAAAAGAAAGTCGCCAGCCGAGGGGCAAGAGTGAAAGTGTTGGAAAGCATGCAGCTAAGAGAGCGAAAGTGAAGGCCGCCAACAAACTAAAAGGGGAAGAGACCTCAGAGTCATTAATTCTCAAGGAATATTGTGACTTAGCTGAGGTGTTCAGCAAAGGGGAATCCAATGTGCTCCCGCCCTATCACCCCACAGACTGTGCTATTGAAATTGTGCTCAGGGCCAAACTGCCAAAACCAAAGTTGTATTTGATGATGCCCAGGGAATTAAAGAAACTCCAAGCATTTGTGGATAAGAACCTGGCCAGGGGTTTTATTCAGTGAGTGAAGTCACAAATGGCGACCTTCATACTCTTAGATTTTGCATGGACTATCATGGGTTAAATGGCATTTGCATAGAGAACACATACCCTGTCCCATTGATGAAAGACATGTTAGGACATCTCGCAAAAGGGAGGATATTTACAAAATTGGACTTAAGAGAGGTCTATTAGCAAGTGAGGATTAGGAAGGGTGATGAGTGAAAAATGGCATTCAACTGCCTGCTGGGTTATTACCAATTCTGGGTGATGCTGTTTGAACTGCATGGGGCCCCAGCCGTTTACATTAAACTGATAAATGAGGTCCTGCATGAACATCTATATAAAGGAGTCCTAGTGTACTTAGATGACATTTTGATCTACACCGAAATAATGAGGGAGTATGTAAAATTAGTCAGAGCAGTACTTGAGAAATTCCAAGAGGTTCAGTTTTATGGAAAGCTGTCCAAATGTGACTTTCATAAGACCAGACTGGACTACCTGGGATACCGGATTTCACAAGATGGGCTGGAAATGGATCCTGGGAAGATGCAGGCAATCTCAGAATGGGTGGCCCCTTGAATAAGGAAGCAATTGCAAAGTTTCCCCAGTTTTGCTAACTTTTATAGGCAGTTCACCCCATGTTTGCCCAGATTGTCTTGCCCATCACAAACTTACTAAAGACAAAAGGATTAACCAAGCCCCAACCCAGTCAACACTTCAAATGGTTGTTGGAATGCTAAGCAGCATTTGAGAAGCTAAAGCGCCTCTTTGCTGCCAAACCAGTCTTAAAGCACTCATACCCAGACCAGCCATTCATAATTCAACCAGACACCAGCTATGTGGCTATGAGAGTGGTGCTCCTCCAGAAGAACCTGAAGCGGAAGATGCAGCCTTGTGGCTACACTTCCCGCAAGCTCTCCAAGATGGAAAGATGATGGACTGTCTGGAAGAAAGAAGCCTATCTGGTCTACTGGGGTCTCCTCACATGGAGGCACTTTCTGGAAGGCAGCAGAATCCCTTTCAAAGTGTGAACTGACCACAAGAATTTAGAAGCACTAAGAACTCCCTGAAAGCTTGAGCTTGAATTTTCATATGCTGAACAGCTTTAAAGCAAAACTGAACTTTAAGGAGAATCAATATTGCAGGCAGAACCTCAGCATTTGTGATGCCAAAATAATATATGTAAGATCTTCAAACTAAAAGGAGAATAATGGGATAAGAATTCCTATACCTAAAGATAATGGGGACATTATTCACAATAATATCAGCCGTAAGACTGACTTGCACTTTACAACCATCTCTTTTTCCTGGTGGGTGACAGTGTTCACATTCTGGATTGTGCCTTTCTTGCTATAAAAAATGAACATTTGTTAATGAGAATACCTGTCTGTGAGCTTGATTCACGGTCGACAGTGTCTCTTTTCAGCTGAGGAAGATGTTGAAGAGCTGCCATTAGCAAAAGTGGGGGGAAAGTTTAAAGTCTTTAAGAATTTACCACTTGAGCAAGGCTTGTATTTGAAATGGTGATGAAGAAATATGTGCATCTTCTAAAATATGACTTTCTCTCAAAACTATTTCATGTGGAAGTAATATACAGACTCAGCATTCTACATTTGCAGCAGAACTTTAACCTTAAGAAAAATGGGGTGGTTATTCATTTAATTTATATTTTAATGTGATTTTTGGTGTGGATTTTCCAAGACTTCAGCAGAGACAAAGGTGAATTTGGCTATTGACAAATAGCTGCAATCTTCTGAATTTTATATATAGATTTTATTATATTATATAGACTTACAGATGTGCAAATTTTGGAGAAAGTGCACACAATATGTGGAAGGGCTCTTCAGAACCATACAGTTAGGATAGAGGTGTTATATTTAAAAGAGTGTGTATGGGGAGGTGGGAAAAATAACAGGAGGAAGAGATATAAACATGGCAGGGTGGAAGTCACTTCTTTAATTATCTCTACCCTTTCTTTAATTGTACTGTTTTCTGCACTTTTTCTTTTCTTTTTTCTTTTTTTCTCTCTTTTTAATAATTCTTATTTGTCTTTTATTTATGGAAAAGCTCTTAATCAAAAAAAAATTTTTTAAAGAAAAGGGGGGGGGAGACTGTATGTAGTAGCTTAGTCATAAATGACAGCTCAACCCAAGCTGTCAGTAGTCTGGGAAGAAAAATTTCTATTCTTTTTTTAAAAATAATTTTTTATTAACAGTTTTACAAAGTACATAAAAACTAATACAAACTAATAAAGAAAAAAGGTGAAAATAGAGAAAAGAAAAAGAAATGGAAAAGTACAGAAAGAAAAAAATAGAAAGACAAATGTTCCAATTTCCTTTGCAGCAAATATAACTACAGTTAAAAAGCTATTTCTCACTCTGATTACAAAAGACTCCTCACTGGCATCAAAACTGCAGCCAAGCATCCAGAGCTCACAGAGACGCTCTATGGCCTGCTTCAAGTGCAGAAAGGAGGGGACTGGGCTGCTGAATGCAAAGCCAACTGTCCTGCCCAAAAGGTGACCCCTGGTCCTATCAAAAAAACTGTTGTGACCCAGCGTAGCAAACCCACAGAAACGACACACATACACACTTGTCCAAATCAAAGTAGGTTTTATCACTAATCAAGGCTTAGTGATCATTCAAGTACAGAGTTTCTCCCAAAATGTTTGTGAACATTCACAAACACTTTGGCCGGGAGTTCAAAGACAAAACAAAACAAACAGATTATGAAGACCTTAATTGCCTCAAATTGCTGGAATTGGCCGAGAGCCCCGACTGGAGTTCGTCCAACTGATAGCACCGACAAGGTAATCAGAAGACATCTGTG
>QLTV01002141.1:4739041-4752321 GCA_003457575.1 Thermophis baileyi
CTGCAAAGCCACTCTTGCCGGCTAGCTGCCCTGCGTGCCCTAGCATCAATCAGAGGCCCCTCCTCTTCACTGGAGTCACTGAACTCCTGCTGGGGAGGTGCAGAAGGCCCTGATTGAGCATCGTCCTCTGGCCCTGCTTCCTCTTCGGTCTCGGACTCCGGTGCCGGAGCTACAGACTGCTCTTGCCACCCTATGGTCTGTTCTTGTTCTTCCGGATCCATGAGCAGCTGCACGGGATGGGGGCAAGCCACAACAAAAACAGCCAAGCTGCCAACATGAACTCATGAGACGGCTCTAGAAGGAGTGGATGTTTTAGAGTTCACCCCATCCCCTAAGGATAGCAGGAGAACTCCAACCATCCCAGCAGAGGGCCTTGGGGAGAGTAACACCAACTCTAATGATGACCACCTGGTAAGTGGCCCAGTCACTCCAGTGACAGTCCCCATAGAACTGGTGGTCGAATCCTTCAGATATAAAGCAAGCCTACTGGCCCTTTTCAACTCAGGGTGCACCAGTTGCCTGGTCAATCCTGCCCTACTTGAAAAGCTAGGGATGAGACTTAAACAGCGCAAGGTGCTGGTGACATTTTGTTGGCTAGATGGCTCTGTAGCAGGGGAGATCCCAACAATGTTCATCACAGAGCCGATAGAAATGCGAATGGGGGCACACACAGAGACTCTGAGTTTTATCTTTTAGGGAACTGAAGGAGTTATGGAGTTTATAGACAAAAAATTAAAATGTGAGTTCATCCAATCAGCCTGAACCAAAGGGGCTGCCCCAGTCCTGTTCCAGGAAAAAAAGGATAGGTCCCTTTGTCTGTGCATGAACTACAGAGGGCTAAACACTGTTTGCATTGGAAACGTCTACCCGTTGCCCTAATGAAGGACATGCTAGCCCAGTGATGGCGAACCTTTTTTGGTTCGGGTGCCAAAAGGGGGGGAGCACAGGGGGGTCACACGCGTGTGTGCCCACACCCATAATTCCATGCGCCCCCCGCACATGCGCACATGACACCCCCCCACTCCTGGCACGTGATGGCACGCCCGTTTTTCGCTCTCCCCAGGCTTCAGAGCCTTTCTAGGAGCCTGGGGAGGGTGAAAACAGCCTTCCCCACCCCCCCGGAGGCCCTCCGGAGGCCAGAAATGGCCCGTTTCAAGTTGGGAAATGGGCCATTTCCGGCCTCTGGAGGACCTCGGGGGGGGCATTTTCGCCCTCCCCAGGCTCCTAGAAAGGCTCTGGAGCTTGGGGAGAGCAAAAAACGGGCCTTCCCCACCCACGCCGGAGGCTGGAAACAGCCTGTTTCCTGACTCCCAGTGGGCCCAGAAGGCCTGAAAATCAACTGGCCGGTGTGCGCATGCGCGCTGGACCTGAGCTCACGTGCCCACCGATATGGCTCCGCGTGCCACTTGTGGCACGCGGGCCATAGGTTCGCCATCACGGTGCTAGCCCATCTGATGAAAGGGAAGATTTTTACTAAACTGGATTTGAGGGAAGCACATTACTGAATCAGAATTAAAGAGGGTGATGAATGGAAGACTGCATTTAACTGCTCCTTGGGATGTTTTCAATTCAGGGTTCTTTCTTTTGGACTGCAAGAGGTCCCTGCTGTTTTCATGCAACTGATAAATGACCCCATGAGTCCATGAGTACTCCATGATCACTTATACAAGGGAGTGTTGGTTTACCTAGATGACATCCTGATCTATACCGAAACCATGGCAGAACATGTGAAATTAGGGCAGTGCTCAAAAAACTTCAGGCTGCTCAGCTATACGCTAAACTCTGAGAGAATAGAGATGGACCCCAAAAGGTCTGGGCTGTACTGGACTGGGCTTCACCTTGCATGAGGAAGCAATTGCAGAGCTTTTTGAGGTTTGTGAACTTTTACCGCCAATTTATTCCATCATTTGCTCAGATCACCCTCCCCATCACCAACTTGCTAAAAATGAAAGGGGAAGAAAAGCCCAAGCTGAGGCAATGAAATGGACAATGGAATGCCAAGCAGCATTCTAAAAACTTAAATTCCTGTTTGCGGTTGAGCTGTTATTGAAACATCCTGACCCCAACACCCATTTATCATTCAGGCGGATGCTAGCAATGTAGCCAAGGGTGCAGTGCTCTTGCAACAAAATGAACATGGTGCCCTACAACCATGTGCATATACTTCCAAAAAACTTACTGAAACTGAATGTTGGTGAGTGGTCTGGGAAAAGGAGGCTTATGCAGTGCGCTGGTGCTCCTAACTTGGAGGAATTTCCTGGAAGGGGAAAAAACATCTTTTGTGATGTGGACTGATCATAAGAACTTAGAAGCTCTAACCCCCCCCCCAGGTTGTTGCCCAAGCAGATCCACTGGGCTCAATATTTTAAGCATACCTCTCGGGGGGGGGATTCCTAGCAGATGCTTTGTCCAGAATGCCAGCTTGCAGCACCAATAATCACCTGGGTGCAAGCAAAAATGAAGTCTCAGATAGATGAGGATGTAGAAATGATCCTAAAGGTGTCACTGGAAAATGACAAGTGGTTCCAAGCCCACAAAGGTAAATGTACAATGCAGAATGGGCTAGACTTGGGTAGGAGCCAAGTTATACATTCTAAAAAGTTAACGATTACTAGTGCTTAAAAAAAGTCATGACAGTGGGATATTTTGGTTTTGTAAAATCCCTACAATTGATCAAACGGCAATTTTGGTGGCCATTGCTTAAAAAAATATATTGAAAGCTATGTAGCCTTGGCAAAATGATGACAGGGAAAACCACAAGGACTTCTCCAGCTAGAGGCGGAGCCCAATGCCCCATGAAGGAAATTTCCATGGATTTTATAGTGGAACTCCCTGAAAGTTCAGGGAAGAAGTGATATGGGTGATAACTGATCTATTTTCTAAACAAGTACACTTTGTGTTTTGTCAAAATAAATCCCTTCTGCACACACTCTGGCTAAGCTGTCCGTGCAGCATATCTGGAATCTAGAACGATAATAGAACTGTAAGGGACCTTGGAGGTCTTCTAGTCCAGCCCCCTGCTGGAGGAGGAGACCCTATACAATTTCAGAAAAGTGACTGTCCAGTCTCTTCTTAAAAACCTCCAGCGATGAAGCACCCACATCTTCTTAAGGCAAGCTGTTCCACTGGTTAATTGTCCTCACTGTTAGGAAGCTTCTCCTTAATTCCAGGTTGCTTCTCTTCTTAATTAGTTTCCATCCATTGTTTCTTATCCTGACCTCTGGTGCTTTGGAAAATAAATTGACCCCTTCCTCTTTGTGGCAGCCTCTCAAATACTGGAATATCTGCTCTCATGTTCCCTCTACTCCTTATTTTCTCTAGACTAGCCACCCCCAAATCCTGCAACCATTTTCCAAATGTTTTATGTTTGCTCTTTGCATTTTTTCCAAAGTCTCAACATCTTTTTTGTAATGCAATGACCAAAACTGGATGCAGGTGTGGCCTTACTAAGGTTTTATAAAGCGGTACTAAGATTTCATGTGATTTTGATTCTATGCCTCTTTTTATACAACCAAGGATTGTATTAGCTTTTTTAGATGTTGATATACATGTATATGTAGGTGTAGTACCATTAAGGACTACTCATTGAGTATGGTTTGTCAGCCAGTTACAAATCCATCTGGTGATGATGCTATCTATCCCATATTTTTCTAGCTTAACAAGAAGTAGGTTGTGGTTTACTTTGTCAAATGCATTGCTGAAGTCTAAGTATACTATGTCCACAATATTTTGCTGGTCTATTAATTTAGTCACTTTGTCAAAGAATGAAATAAGATTTGTTTGGCATGATCTGTTTTTAACAAACCAGTGCTGGCTACCAGTTATAACTTTATCTGTTTCTAGACGTTCACAGATCTGTTTTTTGATTATTTTTTCCAATATCTTCCCAGGTATTAATGTTAAGCTGATTGGTCTGTAATTTCCTAGGTCCGTTTTTTCCCCCTGTTTTGAAGATGGGGAAAAAAACAGACCCAGGAAACTATAGGCTGAATGGCACTCCACAGCGAATAATCTTTGATCCCAGAGTGCAAATCACTTCAGAGTTCTGGCAGGAATTTTTTAAACTTTTGGGAACGACCTGGGGCTTAGGTCCAGTCATCATCTAGAAATGAATGGAGGCTGTGAACATGTGAATGGGGTATAAGAACAATACCTCAGGTGTTATGTAAATTACCAGCAGGACAATTGGATGGACCATTCACTGAAGCGGCTTACAACAACTTTACATCCATTCCTGAATTTCCGCTAACCACCCCTCCCATTACATCTTTGAAGGAATGGGTTAGTAAATTACAGAACACCTGGCTGGTGGTGAGAAAAATGCTAGAGGAAGCAAGAGAATCATATAAAAAGAAGCAGGTAAAAAATGCATGAAACCCAAAGACTTTAAAATAGGAGATCATGCTTTACCTGTCCACTAAATACTTGCAATCCAGATAACCTTCCAAAAAACTAGGACCCATGTATGTTGGTCCTTTCCCTATTAAGGGAATTATTAATCCAGTGAAGGTTGAACTTGAACTGCCAAAATCCTTTAGATGTATCCAATTTTTCATTGCAGCCTCCTTAAGCTTGAAATCCTCTCCCCACTACAGCCAATAGCACCACCACCACCAGAACCTCTCATGATTGAGGGTGAATTTTGAAGTTAAAGACATATTAGACTCCTGTAAACACCACGGGAAACTCCAGTACTTGGTTGCATAGAAAGACTTTTCTCCCTCCAAGACCAAATGGATGGACGTTAAGCACATTAAAGCATCTGAACTCATAAAACGTTTCCACAACCAATATCCTGACACATCAAAGTAATTTGTTTATCTAACCATATGTTTGTTATGTTTCCCTCTGCTTTCTTTTTCTCCTCTGCAGGACTAATGTCCCTGTTAAGAGAGGCAGCATGTCAGGTCACCATCATCAGCTTGGTGCCTCACTATCATCCTGTCATCAAAGGACCAGGGTGGGGGGGACAAATGGACAATAAACCTGTACGTATCTATTGTGGCAATTAGGGAGGGGGGAATGATAGCTGAGGAACAGCAGATCAACATGGAACCAATTCGTGCCAGGCATCTTCAAGGCCTTTTACCCTGAGTGTGGAAATTTACCCACCCAAACACCTCAGTGTTCCCAAAAGTGCCTCTGAGGAAAAGTGGAGGCACTGGCAATTGACTTTAAGAGCGCTGAGAAGCCGAGAGCAAAAGAAGCAGCAGTGGGGGCGACAGGGACGTGTGTGTGTGTGTCCCTCTGCAAGGAGTGTGAAGGGAGGCAGACACCGCACCTCTGAGGAAAAGAGGAGGCGCTGGCGATCGACTTTAAGAGCACCAAGAAGCCGAGAGCAAAAGTAGCAGCAGCGGGGGCGATGGGCATGTGTGTGTCCCCCTCTGCAAGGACTTGGAGGCAGACACCGTGCCTCTGAGGAAAAGAGGCGGCAAAGCCCTGGCTGTCACCCGGGAGGGGACCCCAGAGGGACACATCACACGCCCCTGTTGCCCTGGCCGCCGCTACTTTTGCTCTCGACTTCTCGGCGCGGTGTCTGCCTCCCTTCACACTCCTTGTGCAATGCTGCCGTCGCCGCCATGTTCTTCGCGCATGCGCATCCCATTGGACTTGCAAGGCAATGGGATGCGCATGCGCAAAAAACATGGTGGTGACAAACATGGCGGGCGGGGCAAGTGAAAGAGCAGTGAACGTGGGACTGGTTCGGGGGCATGGCCAGCCAGCCATCGCTGCCTGTTTGGCGAGCGGGGGGAAATTCCTGCTACCAGTTCTATAGAACCAGTCCGAACCAGCAGGGACCCACCTCTGGTCTTGAAGAAGGTAATATAGACCAGCTTGGCTCTGGAAGGGAGGAAGGAATGAAAAAGAAACTCATGGCAACCTCGCTTGATTTTCTTTTATAACAGAAGGGATAGAAAATCTTGGGCAGGTTTCAAGATTCTGTAATTATATCTTCAACAACAAAACAGCAGTCCTTATCAAATTGATTTCCTGATATTTTGAAAGTTTGCCAGCTATTCATATATAGTCACTCAAATACCATCACCGATAATAACCATTAATATAAGAGAAAAATATACATTTAAGATAATCAGAATTGGGCAGCCACTCTGATCAACCAATATCAGACAGATAAAGTATAGGAAACCTAATATTTTAGTCAGCCAATGTTGGTGGAGCTTTTAAAATACGTAATGTCAATTAACAAGGATGTCAATTTATGTTCCCAAATGGATATACAATGCTACCATTATGGTCTTTGCAGAGACTTTATGAGAATTACAGGCAAGACTTTTGCATTCATATATGGCTGAAATATAGATGGCTCATTTGAAAACAGAGGACTTACAAAAATTCTTGTGCTGTAATTTTAATTTTCTTTTAAATTTTCTATTAAACTTAGCTCTTAGATTTTATTCCTTGGATTATTTGCATTCTTAACTGCACAGAGGAATGTTTGACAGGCTTACTGTTCCATGTAGTCAAGAGTTATCAAAATTTTACAAGGCACAGAAGAAAAATTGATTAAGAAAATATACTATTTATTGCGATATAAAATGGAGGAGGAGGTAGTCAAAGAAACCATGATAACCTGTGCCAAAAATTTTGGTTATAACATCGAATTGGAGAAATGGGAGAAACTTTGGGATAAAAATTACAAATTGACTATGTCAGCAGCCTATAAGGAGAACCTGTATAAAATGTTTTACAGATGGCACCTTCCACCAGCGAGATTGGCCAAAATGTTCCCGAACACACCACTAGACTGCTGGAAATGCAGACAAAATCTGGGAACATACTACCATATGTGGTGGACATGTGCAAAAGCAAAAAAATATTGGATCAGAATAAAAAAATGGCTCGAGGAGATAACCAAATAGCAAATAGATCTGAAACCAGAATTATTTTTACTAGGAATACTCACAGGAAATTATGACAAAAAACCACAATACTTAATATTACATATTATAACGGCAGCTAGAATAGTGTACGCTCAAAACTGGAAGAATAATATTATACCATCAGAGGAAAATGTGATAAGAAAAATTCTAGAGTGCGCTGAGATGGATAGACTTACAAAAGAAATAAAAGATAAAGAAGAAACAGAGTACTATATGGTATGGAATCAATGGTATAAATGGTTAGAGGATAGATGTAAAAGTGAAGAAAAGATCAAATGAAGATTTAGGAGTTAGAAATTAGTAATAAATCTGTATAAATAGATATGACACAAAATGAATGATTACAATTTAGTATGTTATTATGTTAATATGTATAAAAGATAATGAAAACCACATGTATAGTTAAAGGTAAATTGGGGGGGGGGAAGGATATATAATGGATGTATACCGAAATGGAAATGCTGTTAAAGAAGAAAACTGTAAAAAAAAAAATTAAAAAACCTGTTTAATAAAAATTATTTATTTTATCATTAGAAACACTTTTGACAAAAATTAGAGAAGATCAAGAAATAAAGTATTTAAAAATTAGGAAAGAAGAATATAAGGTCCAAGCCTTCACTGACGATTTGGTATTTATATTGGAAGACCCATTAGAAACCGGACCTAAACTGATGCAAAAAGTAGAAGAATTTGGCGAGGTAGTGGGACTTAAGATCAATAAAAATAAATCCAAATTAATAACCAAAAATCTTACAAAGAGACAAGAAATTGATTTGGAAGAGAAAATAAAAATACAAATAACTAAGAAAATAAAATATTTAGGGATTTGGCTTACAATAATTATGATAAAATACTACAGCAAATAAAAAAAGATCTAGAAAATTGGAAAAATTTACAGATTTCATTTTTAGGGAGGATTGCTACGATCAAAATGAATATATTGCTGAAAATATTTTTGTTTCAAGTCATTCCAATTAAGTTAGGGAAAACATTCTTTGAAGATTTAAATAAATTAGTTATCGAATTTATATGGCAAGGGAAAAAGCCTAGGATTAAATTAAAACTTTTGCAAGATACAAAAGATAAAGGGGGTTTGGCACTACCTGAGTGGGAAATATATTATCATGCATCGATCTTAACTTGGTTAAAAGATTGGATGGAATTAAGAAACAAAAGGATTTTAGTTATAGAAGGACAAGACCTGCAAGAGGGATGGCATGCATTCCTATGGGATGAAAAGTATAAAACGGATAGCTATTTTCAAAGGCATATAGTAAGGAATGCACTCTTACAGATTTGGGGAAAAAAATTAAAAAAAGCATTATATAAAAATCCCAATGTGGTTATCCACAATAGAAGCATTGAAGCATCCAAATTTAATGGATAATTAGATATAAGGATTTGTTAAATGAACAGGGAAACTTGAAAACAAAACAGGAATTGGAACATGACCTAGGTAGGGGGATTGATTGGTGGACATATACACAAATCCAGTCTAAATACAAAGAGGATAAAAAACTATATGAAATACAAAAGGATCAGCAAGAATTGGACAAAATTATACAAGGAACAGAGGAAAAATTAATTAGCAAAAAATATAAATATTTATTGAGATATAAAATGGAAGATGAGGTTGTCAAACAATGATTAAATGGGCAAAAAAATTCAGATACAATATAGAATTGGAGAAATGGGAAAAAATGTGGGAAACAAATATAAAATTGACTATGTCGTCGGCATTCAAGGAAAACCAGTTGAAGATGTTCTACAGATGGCATCTTCCACCGGCAAGGCTTGCTAAGATGTTTCCGAATAGCTCACCAACGTGCTGGAAGAGTAAAAAAGCATACGGAATGTATTACCATCTATGGTGGACATGTCCATCTGCAAAAAAATATTGGACCAAAATTAGAAAATGGTTGGAAGACATAACTGACATTTTTGTTGGGAATACTTAATAGAAAATACATTAAAGAAATACAATATCTAATTTTACATATAATTATGGCTGCAAGAATATCATATGCACAGAACTGGAAAAATGATAACATACCAACTGAGGAAGAACTGATAAGAAAAATTCTGGACTGTGCAGAGATGGATAAGCTAACGAAGGAGATAAAGGAAAAGGAAGATACAGATTACTATGCAGTATGGGATAAATGATATAACTGGCTGAAGATTAGAAATAGTAAACAAGAATGAATGGGGAAATGACATACAGTAAAAGGTATAATGTTTGTAAAATAATGTAAATCTATAACTAATAAGCGTGAAGGAATATATATAGAAATAAGGGATAATGGGATAATAAGGATAAATATATTTAAAGAAGATTGGGGGGGGGATGTAAATTTATTTATTTATTTATTTGCATTTCTATGCCACCCAACTCCCAAAGGACTCTATTAGTAATTCTATTAATAATAGAATACTACCATTACGAAACTGCTGTAAAAAGGGAATATATGTTGCGTGTTGGTATTTGTCATGTTTTGTTGTTTTAAAAATTAAAAAATTTAAAAAAATTAAAAAATTAAAAAAATATTTAAAAAAAAGAGTTATCTGCGACAAAGCAAAGAAATATTGGGGTAAGATTCATATTTTAATACAGATTCTTAAAGTGAATATAAAGATAAAACTAGAGAGTTTTCTTTTAGGCTTAATTGGATAAAGAACTTGAAAAAAAGTTTGGAACTTTGTTGTTACTGTATATACTGTATGTCGATAACAGCAAGAATGCTTTATGAACAAAAATGGAAAGATATTTTAATTCCCCCAATTGATGACTGGTTGGAAAAACTGATGGAACTAGCAGAGATGGCTAAATTGACTGCTTTAATCAAAGAAAAAAAGCCACATCTAAATTTGTTTCCACTTGGAAACTGTTTCTGGATTTTCTGCTTCAGATGGGGGGGGGGGGAATGAAACATTGACTTTGGGTTTTGCTGATGAAATAGGTTAGTTGTTATAGAAATGGCTAGTATACATGACTATGTAAAAGTAAAATTGAGGCTGCAATGTTATTATCTTATTCTACTGCATTAAAAAGAGTCAGAAGTCAATGCTTTACCTTCCCCCCCCTTTTCCCCTATACTTTCTCCTCTTCCCTTTTTCCTCCTCTATTTTCCCATTATTTCCATTTTCCTTTGTATTTTATATCCTGATAAACTAATAAAAATTTGATTAAAAAGTTCCCATGGCACTCAAGACCTTCTAGTTATTTTTCAAGTCTTAAAAAAATTAAAAGTTCTCAGTCATTCTTTTAACTGTCACCAGCTAAGTGACATCTATGATTCTCAGTAGATAATAAAGAAAGTTTGTCACAGAGGATATTCCAAATTTGCTACAAAAATGATGTACCTCTTGTCACCAAATCTGGACAGATTTTATAAAAGAAAAGAAAAGAAAAGAAAAGAGTTCACATATCATATTGTGAAGTTATCAATGGATGCTCACCAGGAGAGCTATATATCATCTCCAGTACCAAAGGGAGCATGCTTCTACCTATCAGTTGCTAGGCAACACAGGTGGAAGGATTCATTTAGCTCACATCCTGCTGTTGGTTACTGTGAGAACAGAATATTATTATTTTGCTTGGTCCTTGTTAGGTTCTTATAGCTGTAGACTTCATGCATACAATATTTTAGCAGTTTTATGGTCAAATAAAATTACACTACATCCTGCCTTTTCACCAGAATTTTATATTAATTATGAAAGTTTCATTTACAAGCCTCACTAAAACATATCAAACCACATGTAATCATTTGATGAAAATAAGTAAAATGTTTTTTTTTCTTTGCTAGGAAAGAGAAAAAAGAAAGTTATTTGTTTGTTTGTTTGTTTGTTTGTTTATTGTCCAAGACCAATCAGAAAAATGAAGCATTGCTAAATACAGTGAAGATAAAAAACTAAAACATTTTACACAAAACACACACGCACATGAACATACCCTGAAACAGTTAACAGTGTGAAGGAGGCACTAGATAGTTTCTAAAAGCCATGGATATCAATATGGAATTTACAATCTTATTACTGCTTTCTGGCAATTGATCACATAAAATAAGAGCAATAATAATATATATGCAGGAGCAATTAAAATTACAATTGAAGTAATGAGTTTTGATAGCCACCCGGTATATAATAGACAATGTAATAGTATATTACAGTCATCATCATCATTCGAGCCATTGTCTGTCTATCAACTGCAGGATGAAGGCCTCTTCTGCATGTTTCCAACTAATACAATCCTGAGCTTTCCTTTTCCATATTAGAGTATATAATACTATGTAAGAATATATTATACTATATAATGTAATAGTATACAGTTAGTCCTCAACTTACAACAGTTCATTAAGTGACCATTCAAAGTTACAACAGCATTGAAAAAGTGACTTATGACCGTTTTTCACACTGACGACCATTGCAACATCTCCATGGTCATGTGATCAGATGCTTGGCAACTGATTTATATTTATGATGGTTGCAGTGTCCCAGGATCATGTGATCACATTTTGCAACCTTCTGACAAACAAAATCAATGGGGAAGCCAGATTCACTTAACAACAGTGTCAAGAAAGGTCATAAAATGGAGCAAACTTCACTTAATAAATGTTTTTCTTAGCGACATACATTTTTGGTTCAATTATGGTTGTAAGTCATGGACTACCTTTATTAAAGAGTCAGTTTGGTCTAGTGGTGAAGGAGCTGGCCCAGAAGCCAGGAGACAGTGAGTTCTAGCCTTGCCTTAGGCATGATCCCAAAGAGTGATCCCAAAGAGTGATCGTGCCATTCAGTTGAGAGAAGAGGGGCCTTGGGTTTGATTTATTAGTATTGCCTGTGTCAATTGACGATTTACAATCCATACCCGGGCGCCAAACATCCTGAGATCTCTTCACTTTTGGAGAAGGTTTATGAGGGGCAATGTGGGATGTTTCACTTCAATGGATAACAGAAGATGGTCAGAGAAATGTATGTTTATCCGGTTCCCAGAGCAATTGATAAAGAAAACATTTTCACACTTGTGTATTGGCTAGAATCTGCATTCTGGCTAATGGGAGGGGTTTCTACTGCTTTAACTCTACCTGCTTTGCCTAAGGGTATTCAGACATTGCTTTGAATGGAATGCTTTCACTTCTGCTTAATAAAAGATCATTTTGAACTACATTGGCTCAGAAGTTCTCGCTTTCTTAAGTTAGACGTAGAGGCGCTCCTTACAGCCTCTCTTTCACTCCACTGAGACAGAGCAATGGGCCACCTGCTCCTAGGAAGGCAGTCCAAGGCTTTCAGTTCACATGAAATCACATTGGTTGTTTGGATGTGCCCTGACCCAGACAACTGAGGCACTGAAACGAGACTTTGATCCAAAGAAAACCCTATCGGAAGTAAAGAGGGAGAATCTGACAGGAAATGCTACTTAGATTTGGCCTTTGGCTATTAAGAGGGCACTTCACCTGTTGAATGGTATTGTTTATCTTGATTGTCAGCTACCTTAATTCTCTCTGGGGGGAAAAAGGACTCTGCAAATTTTACTAATAATAAATGGGGGGGGTCTTTCTTTCCATGCCATTTGTAGTTCTTCAACAGAAATGACCTTTTTTTGGATACTGGGTTGAGAATAGAAATATTTTTTTCTGACACAGGGTTCATTCTCATGTCCCATTGACTGCAGTAAAAGATGCCTGACTTAGCATTTTTGGATTTACAAATTTTTATTACTTCATCAGAATATAAAATTCAAAGGAAAATAAAAATAATGGGAAACTAGGGGAAGGAAAAGGGAAAAAGAAAAAAAAATGTTTTTACTTTCAACTCTTTTTAGCATAGTAAAAGATAATAACATTACAGCCTCAACTGTTTACTTTTACACAGTAGTATAGTACATGCAAGCTTTTTATATAATAACAAACCTATTTAATTAACAAAACCAAAACCAAAATTTCATTTTTTTTCCCATCACATGCACAGAAGCAATTTCCAAATAGAAACAAACTTAAATATATTCTCTTCTTTAGATAAAACAATAAATTTAACCATCTCTGCTTTTCCTTGCTGTGGGAAATAATATATATTTCTGTTTGTACTTATTAATCTAATAGACTATCATGAATTATGTTAACAAAATTCACTATATTCTTTCAAATTTTTTAACCCTAAAGGGAAAAATACTTTTTTTATTTTAAAACACTGCACTTTTATTTAAAAATATTTCTAAAATCAATAAGTTCTAGTACATCTTTTAAAACTTCCTCTTAAAATACATACTTTAAAATTCTTTTTCAATAATATTTTACAAGCCTCTTTTCATTACTTATATCAGACTAATAGAAACCCAACTAATTCCAGTTGGCTCATTAAATTTGAGTTTCTCCTTCCACT
>QLTV01002141.1:4763866-4775834 GCA_003457575.1 Thermophis baileyi
TAAAATTCACAGAGAAAAAAAGACTTAAAAAAAGGGCAAAAAAAAAACAATGAAAGAAAAAAGGAAAGGGAGAGAGAGAGAGAGAGAGAGAAAGAGAAAGAAGGAAAGAAAGAAAGAGAGAGAGAGAAAGAGAGAAAGAAAGAGAAATAAAGAGGAAGGGGGAGAGAGAGGAAAGAAAGAAAGAAAGAAAGAAAGAAAGAAAGAAAGAAAGAGAAAGAGAGAAAGAAAGAAAGAAAGAGGAAGGAAGGGAGGGAGAGAGAGAGAGAGAGAAAAGAAAAAGAGAGAGAAAGAAAGAAAGAAAGGGAAAATTAAGAAAGAGAAAGAAAAAAAAGAAAGAAAGAGGAAGGGAGAGAGAGAGACAAGAAAGAAAGAGAGAGAGAGAGAGAGAGAGAGAGAGAAAGAAAGAAAGAAAGAAAGAAAGAAAGAAAGAAAGAAAGAAAGAAAGAAAGAAAGAAAGAAAGAAAAACTTATGACCACAATTGAGCCCAAAATTTTGGTTGCTAAGCAAGAGCGTTGTTAAGTGAGTTTCACCACATTTTACAAGTTGGCCATGCCCACCCGGTCACATGACCATCAAGCCACGCCCACCAAGCCACGCCCACAGAACCGGTAGGGAAAATTTTTGGATTTCACCACTGCTCCAAGGTCTCTTCCAACTCTGTTACTGTTATTAATTTTACTGATTATTATCTACTGGCTGCCCCTCTTCTGACCTACTCAGATTTTTTTTCTTATTACAATAGTGTATATCCAGTGTTGACTCAATGTCCCCCTTAGACTACATTGGGTGACGGCATCACCTTCCACCAATGTGAAGATTTAAATTTTTAGAATGAATTTAGAAGAAGGGGCATTGGCAGCCCTAAGCCTTGGTCCTCTAAGTCAGTGCCTACTCAGTTAAGCCTAAAGCTAATTCTGAAATAATCTATCTCTTACTGATATTCATTCCAACGGTATTTCTGAAATCCTCTTGACCAGGGGTGGAATTCAGCCAGTTCTAACCAGTTCGGGCGTACCAGTTGTTAAAATTCTGCGCAGTTCGGCAAACCGGCAAATTGCGCCACTGACTGGCCATGCCTCTCCCCGCCCGCCCCTCCCACTCACTCCTTATCGCGCCTTGCCCAATGCCTAGAGTCATGGCCGTGGCATAGCTGCTGCTGCTCTCTGGTTCCCTCGCTTGCCTCGACCATGCGGCCCAGCTGATCTCTGCCTGGTGAGCTTCCTTTGCTGATCTCCGTTCCATGCCCAGCTGCCTCCCATGCGGCCACTCTTCACCTGGCCTGAGAAGGTAAGGCCGACTGCAGGGGAGGGGGCCCACCATGCTCGTCCAAACGGCTGCAGGGGGAGATGTCACAACGAGGCTTGGCCATCTTTCGGGCCTGGCTCCGGGAGGGAGGCCCAAGAGAAAGTGCCTGGTCTGGGCACACAGAGCCCCTGTGCGGCACTCTTCCCCGAAGTTAACTCACCCGCCACCCAGAAGTGGCAAGTTGCCCCGTCACGGGTTGGATGCGGGACCCGAGGTGGAGGGGAGGGTGAGCAGGTGGCAGCTGAGAGCCGGGCCTGAAAGGAGGCCAAGCCTTGCCATGTTGTCCCCGAGGCAGCCCTTCAGCCAAACGGGCAGGTCTGGAGCAGATGTCCCTATGCTGCTTTCTGCATTTAATTTTGGAGCCGCCCGGGCAAGGGCAGCCCACCGCATCCAGGCCCAGCAGCAGCACCCCCGAAGTGGTGATCCCTGCCACCGCTGCGCAAGCCAGCCAGCCTAGCCCAAGCCCACTGGGGCCCAGTCCCCCAGGGACTGCGAGCGAAGAAACGATCGCCCTCTACCAGCCGGCCCTCGCCCGCCCACCCAGTCAGGTTGTGGGAGTGCCTGGCCTCCCAGCTGCCCCTTGCCCTCTGGAACAGCAGCAGCAGCAGCACGCTCCTGACATCCCAGAAACACTATAAAGCCTCCACAGCCTCGTGTTGTGTTACCCGGCTGCCTCGGGAGCGAGGGGGAATAAAGAGGCCAGCCAGCAGGCCGAAGTATCACTGGCTTTGCTGTCCTGCCTCCACTCTTGCAAAGTGAAAGGAAATGCCTTTTCTCGTGCCGCGCAGCCATCTCGATCTGCAGCGGCTCCCTAAATGAGAAAGCTGGCACTTAGCTTGGCCACCTATTAGCTCCAGCCCCACCCTCTGCCTCAGCAAGTGGCGCACAAAAGTTCAGCCGGACTCCTCGAGAGACGGAGTTTGCAGGAGGCCAATCTAGGGGCTGGTTGTAGCACAAATGTTCATTCTCGGCTTTGAGATTCCTGGCTGCAATGGGCAGCAAACCTAGGTTCATCCCCTGATCCAGCAGCTGGAAAACGGGGCGGAGAGAAACAGTCCCATTGCCAAGGTACGCTCAGTCAGAGGGGGGAAAGAAATTTGAACTTCAGCCTCCTGGTGCGGCGTGGGGCTTTGGGCAAATGCTGGAGAGAAGGGCCTCTGGCTTACTCACACTCTCTCCCTGCCCGTCTAGGTTGATGCAGGCGGAAGCTCACATTGCCTTTTGCAAGCCCGCTCTCAATGAAGCTGGGCGCTGGTGAGGGCTGGCTTTTGCCTAGCTTTGTCTGGCTGTTGGGGGGAAAATGGACGGGGGCCTGGGGAGGAAGCCATTCCCCCCCCCCGACAGCTGGACAAAGCTATGCAAAAAACCAGCCCTCACCGGCAATGTGGTTCTGCCTGCAGTCAAGCTAGACTGGGGAGAGGGAGCACAAGCGAGCACTGAGGAGACCGTAGGAGGAGGGAAGCCAGGCAAAGGGGCTAGCAAGAGCATCCGCAGCATGCTGTAGCACATGCACTTTCCCTCAGCCCCCTTCCTTCAGAGGGTTCCGATCGGCTCCCCTCCGGCTTCTCCACCTCTCCCCTCACCCCAATAGCCAGCCTGCCAGCAGGAGGTGAGTGGGTGGGCTTTATTGTGTTCCAGGCATTTCCCACCTGAACGGCATGCTGCATTTGCAATGGGGGAGGTGTTTGGGGAAGGCAGCAGAGGAATGGGGGGGGGTGGCAGAGGAGCCGCTTTCAAACCATTGGTTTTTGCGGGGTGGAGAGTCTCCCCCTAGTTATGCAGGCAGAGGCACGTTTCCCATTTCAGTAGTCCCCCCCTAGGGAAAATTAAAAAAAAATTTAAATCCCCGTGGCTCGAGCCGGGCTGCCGGGCTAGCAGCAGAACTTCCGTGCCCTGGATGGACCCGACCACACCTCCCATAAGTGCGTATCCGCCGGCAGCAGATGGTTTGTACTAAATGAGAGGCTTTACCTACCCTGGGCAGTAGAGCCGCATCTCTCATTAGTGCTGAGAGGCTGAGGAGAAGGCATTGCATGCCTGGCAAAAAGTCTGAGAGCCTCACCTGTAGCAGAGATGAGAATGTCAACTGTCTCTAGCCCCTAATTCTCCTTAATCATTGCCAAATGAGGAGCAGCACTGGCAGACTTTCCAAGCCTAAAGCAGAGAGGGAGGGAGGGAAGGAGGGTGGGAGAGAGAGATCCAATCCAACCTGTGTGTGTGTGAGAGAGAGAGGGGGGGGAGGGAGGCTGTCCAGTCTCTTCTTGAAAACCTCCAGTGTTGGAGCACCCAGAACTTCTGGAGACAAGCAGTTCCACTGGTTAATTGTTCTTACTGTCAGGAAATTTCTCCTTAGTTTTAGGTTGCTTCTCTGTTTGTTCAGTTTCCATCCATTGCTTCTTGTTTTGCCTGTTGTGGCTTGCCCAAGTCCCGCGCAGCTGCTCATGGATCCGGAAGACGAAGAACTGACCATGGGGTGGCAAGATCAGTCTGTATCTCCGGCACCTGAGTCCGAGACCGAGGAGGACGCAGGGCCAGAGGACGATAATCAACCAGGGCCTTCTGCACCTCCCCAGCAGGAGTTAAGTGACTCTAGTGAAGAGGAGGAGCCTCTGATTGATGCTAGGGCATGCAGGGCAGCTAGCCAGCAAGAGTGGCTCTGTATGAGGAGGTCTCCTCACATGTAAACCTGCAGGCAGAGGGGCCATGCCCTAAGACTATTTAAGGTTGCATCACAGCGGAAACTCTTGCTGGAAACAACGCAAGTATTTTGCCTGGCTGCTGTTTGAACTTTGGAATAACTCCAGTCCGGGCTCATGGCCAACTCCAGCAAGTGAGGATAATTTATTTATTTATTTATTTATTTATTTGTCAAACATGTACAAGATAGCAGGTATAGGTATAAACATAAACATAATCAAAGTGAATACAGATAGATGAGGACAATAGGACAGTAGGACAGGGACTTAATGACCTGTTTGTAGTTTTGTATTTGGAATCCCGGCCAAAGTGTTCTGTGATTTTCAACAAGAACTATGGTGAAAAACCTGTAACCAACTTACTACTAAGCTGCCTTTATTAGTGGTAAAGTCTTCTTTGTTTTTGAAAACAGTGTGTGTGTGTGTCGTTCCCTGGGGGCTTGCCACGCTGGGTCACAACATTGCCTTCTGCTGCTTTGGAAAATACATTGCCCCTCCTTCTTTGTGTCAGCCCCTCAAAAGCCTGTTTTGTGACCTGCCTTTCACACTCTTGGGCAAAGCATGTGAGCCATTTCCTCCTTTCAGTGGTCCATGAAAGTACATCTATAGTATGTAGATGCAGATAATAAAGTCGAAAAAAGGTGAACAATATTTTTACAGAACTATAGATACGTTGAGGCCGGGGGTGACAAGGAGTGGCGGGGAGGGGAGGGGCTGGGCAAAGCGCCCCTTGACATGAGTGATGTCGAGTTGGCCACGCCCACCCAGTCACATGACCACCCAGCCATGCCCACCCAGTTACATGACCACCCAGCCACGCCCACCCAGCCACGCCCACAGAACCGGTTGTTAAAAATATTAATCCCACCACTGCTCTTGACCCTTCCCCACAATATTTTCCTTCAGTGACAGCTGATTTGCAAAGTGTGTATGTTAGCTCAGAACAAGCTACAGAAACTATCTCCAGTATATTGGTTCACTGGATTACCACTGATAGTTTGTTATCCACCTTAAGCTAAAGGATTTTTTTTTTCAAAAAGACTCAGCTGTGCTTTGGCTTGCAGTTAGGGCAATGCTAGAAATTCTTGATTAGTAGCACAATATTATAGGTTATGCTCTTGTAACTCTTATTCTGATTTTCTCTAGTCTTTGAAATAGTTCTCTTTAAGCTATATAGAGAAATGAATCCTTGGAGTCTGATATGTTCTTGTTCCTGGTATGATGTTGCTTTTTTATTTATTGGTTGGCCGATCATCAAAGAATTGTCAGGGGAGGGGGAAAGCTTTCCTGCAAGTATTGTTGAATGACAATTCCTAATATCTCTCACCTTTGAGATATTGGCTTGGGTGTCTGGGACATTTGGATCAATAACTATTTGATTATTACAATTTTCCTTTGCTTGAGGAATTGGGTTACTTTTTCAGCAAAACATCCATTTTGTATGAGTTCTCTGCTTTGATTCCCTTGATGCTGCTTAAGCAGAAAAAGCAGGACATTGCTGAACTTGCTATAAAATGTCTCAAATCAAGCAAAATTATTTAGCACTTCCTTTTAGCCTTTTGGATGATTAATTAGATGCTTTATTCATTTTATTTTCCCAGTTATTCATATTTATTATGTTCCTTGGAGTAAGCTGAATCAGAAGAGGAACCCATTTGTAAACAAATTGTTTAGTCCTCAATTGGTCCAAAAGTCAAGAATACAGGTAATCATGGCTATATCATCTGGTTGGCTCTGTCTAATTATTATGTGAGTATACTATTATTCTCCAGTGTGGTTGCGGGATAGGCCAGGAATGGGTGTTGACTTCATCCTTCTGCCTAGAGACTGAGTCATCAAATTTGCAGCCATGCCCTATTGCCTCTCTCTCAGGCTCCAGTTTTTGACTCAGTCCAGCCTGAGAGAGACGCTTCGGTTTGGCTGTCAGTCTCTAGAAGAAGGAAAAATTTGGCCTTTGCTGATATTCTGTGCTCCCTCGGACTTCTGGTGATTTCTGCGATCTTTCACAGGCTTGAGATTTGAATTTGGTGCCATTGCGCTTGCTTGCCGATTGCGGCACTTTGACAGGTTGTGCTGGCCGTTCCAGCTTTGCTGGCAAAGCTGCCGACATTTTAGGTATTATGATCTTCGTGCCTCAATTGTTACCCTCGACTCTTTGAGTGAGGTTTAGCACCATTTGACTGGCTGTCGTTATCTTTGCGATTGGAGCTGGCTGCCCTGGGTCCGCCCCAGCATTGCCACCCGTAAATAGCGATTCTCAGCGGAGATTGCTTGCGTGTGTGCTGGCTAGTTCATGGTCTCCCGGCACAGCCACCACCACTTTCCCCTGTCACCGGGATGCATCAGAGTTTCTGGGTCACTGCTGTAGCCACGCTGAGCACTACCCTTTGTCGGAAGCGCTTAAAATTCTTTGGCGCCTGTTTTGCCGCTTGACTTCTGAGGCAGTTAAAATGGCAGATCGCTCCATCATGGCAGGGGAGTGTAATTCCTCCTCTATGCCCAAACCCCTTGCTGGGTCAGAGAAGGGCAAAAGAAAGGGCTGTAAGTCAGCTGACAAGCCCAAAAAGAATCAAGCTTCCAAGGCAGAGATAAGAGATGAGGAAAGAAGGCAAAAAGCCTTAGAGAAGCACATTTCTCGAGCAGAGAAGAAGCAAGCGGCCAAGCTGTCAAATCCTGTCGCGTCATCGACTAGTCTTTCCTGCCCTGTCATATCTGAGCCTGCAGTACAGGTTAGCCTGGCTCCTCAAACTTGGCTGCCAGAGGGCACTGCTGAGCTACCTCCCTCGCCTGCATTGCTTACTATTGCAGAGTCAGGAGAGGATCCATTTGGCTGTTCAGTCCCACCTAGGTGGCAGCAGCCCCCCTGTAGAGCTCTCTATCCTCCTGAGGCTACCTATACTCCCACAGCCGCAGGCTTGCGCCAGAGTGAAGCCCAGGAGCCAGACCTGCCTGAAAATATCTAACTCTTCATTTCCCAGGCAATTTCCAGGGGCATTGCAGCTGCATGGCAGCAACAGCACCAGCCACCCTCCATGAATCTGGATTCTCCTCCCCTTGTTCAGCAGCAGGTGCCTCAACCTGTAGTGCATTCTGAGCTTGAGCACCATTCAACTAGCTGCTCCATTGGGAGTGAGGAGTCATTTTTAGAGGAAGGCAGCCAGAGGGATCTGGACTTATCTGAGGATGAGGGAATCACCCCAGACACCCCCGCCTTCTCTGGCTTGTTCCCTTTGGGGCTATTTAAGTCCTTACTATATAAGGCTAAAGCTACAGCTCAATTAGGTGAGGAGCCTGCTCCTTCAGGAAAGAGCCAAGTTTCTCAGGGTCCAGAACAGGAGCTCTTCTTTGCCCCAGTATCTGAGCAGGATTTCATCCCAGTCCCGAGTCTCTTCCTCAATGTCGTTCAAAATCAGTGGTCACATCCTGTGGTGTTACCCATGCCCAGTCTCAACGACAAGAGGTTTTATAACATGGGACCTTCTTTGTCCCAGGTCCTACAGTTACCTTCTGTGGATGGCCCAGTCGCAGCTCTTTCCTCCCCCACTCCATATCTGACAGGGAACATAGCTGAGAACCTGAGGGCAGAAGACAAAAAATCTGAGCTGTCTCTCTGAAAAGCGCACCAAGCTGTGGCTTGGGCAGTTAAGGCCTCATCAGCGGCCTCATTTTTCAACCGCACCTCTCTCCTGTGGTTGCGCCAACTACAAGCTAAGGTCTCACCCCAGGAGGTTCGCCTTCATCAAGACCTCAATAAGTCGCAGCTACCCAATTCTCAGGTGACACTACACTTGATGCTGCTAAATATGCATCTAGAGCCTTAGCTGCCTTTGTTACAACTAGGAGGCTCCTTTGGCTTCGTCAGTGGCAGGCTGATGCCAGAGCCAAATGGAGACTGGCCTCTGCTCCTTATTCAGGAGGCACACTCTTTGGCGAATCACTGGAACCTCTCTTAGTTGAAAATAAGGAGAAAAGAAAAATCTTACCTACCTCCTTGAGATGAGCAGACCGTCGTCCCACTCCATTTGCCCGCAGATATTCCTTTCATCCCTATGAATGCGAGGGAACCCAGTATCAGAGGTTCTATGCACATAGGCCGGACCGCCAACCAGACCGGCCTGGGTTTCGGGATAGGTCCCGACAGCCCTTTCAGAATAGGTGCCCATTTTGAGGGGCAGGGGGTCACCAGTTCCAGAGACAAAAATAATTCTCAGGCCAACCCTCCCATAGGAGGATGTTTGGCCCTCTTTGTAGACCAGTGGGCAGAAACAACAACCGATAATTAGGTGCTCAATGCAGTGAGATTCAGCCTTCCACTGGAGTTCCTCTCCACACCTCCGAACTACTTTGTGCATTGCCCTGTCTCCACTAACAGCGTTTAAAAGGGTCTCATGGACTCGGCCATTCAACATCTTTTGGAAATTAGAGCCATAGAGCCGGTCCCAGAGGACCAGAGAAGACAGGGAGTTTATTCAATTTTGTTCGTAGTTCCGAAGAGTTCGGGGGTGGGGGGTGGAGAGCGATCTTAGATCTTAAATGTCTTAACACCCACCTGGTCTACAAGAGATTTAAAATGAGTTCCCTATGCTCAATTCTGGAAGGGATCCGACCTGGCGATCTCCTAGCTTCCATTGACCTAACGGAGGCGTATCTTCACCTCCCAATTTTACCTCGACATCGCAAGTACCTACGCTTCTGCTACACAGGACAGCACCTCCAATACAGGGCTTTGCCGTTTGGACTGGCTTCAGCTCCCAGATATTTCACCAAGGTACTGGCGGCCCTAGTAGCTCACCTGAGAGCCATCCCGGTGAGACTGCAATGTTACTTAGATGATATTTTAGTGCAGGCCTCATCTCCCTCCAGGGCGACAGAGGACCTACAAGTGACAATTCGGACCTTAGAAGAACATGGCTTTTCTATAAACCTGAAAAAAAGCCATCTGATTCCCACCACCTGCCTAATTCATCTGGGTACGATCATTGACTCCATCAGTGGAGAGGTGTTCCTATCACAGGAGAGGCGGGACAGTATAGTGGTTCTGGTACTCCATATTCAACAGAATCCTAGGGTTCCCATGGCCACACTTTCCTGCTTGCTCAGCAAGATGGTGTCATGTATGGGGATAGTGCCCTGGGCACGCTTACATGCACGGAGCCTCCAGTGGTTCCTGCTCCTGATTCAGCGATCCAACAGCTCTAATTCTACAGTCAGGGTCCGGGTCTCTCCTACGGTCCTATGGTCCCTCCGCTGGTGGACCTCCCCGGCCCTCAGTAAGGGCTCAGTCTTCTGAGAGCTTGAGCGCATCACCCTCACAACAGATGCCAGTCAGTTTGGCTGGGGTGCGCACTTACAGAACCACTTGGCTCAAGGCCGCTGGTCCCCAGAAGACCTCCAAAACAACATTAATTGGTTAGAATTAAGGGCAATCCATCTGGCCCTTCGCTACTTTCAGAGCCTTGTGAAAGGGCACCATGTATTAGTATTGACTGACAATGTGGCGGCTAAAGCTCATGTCAACCGCCAGGGAGGCATTCACTCACTTCCCCTCATGAAAGAATCATTACTCTTAGGGAATTGGGCGGAGTCAAATCTCCTATTAATCAAGGCGGAACACATAGCCGGTTCCTCGAACGTTCAGGCAGATTGCCTGAGCAGACTTATGGTGGACCATACAGAGTGGAGACTTCACCCGGACATCTTCCAGGAGATTTACAGCAGATTCGGGCATCCGAGCATGGATCTGTTTGCGTCGTCGCAGCTACTAGCTGCCCAACTCCCTCGTTTCTTCACGAGATTCGTGTCTCCAGGGGCCAAAGGAACAAATGCCCTCCACTGCAGGTGTCCCAAGGGCCTGTTGTATGCATTCCCTCCTCTTCCTCTGATCCCGGCAGTAATCCGGAAGACGATTATGGAGGAAGTGGAGGTCCTGCTTGTTGCTCCATACTGGCCCAGGCATCCGTGGTTCGCGGACCTGGTCAGTCTGTCTGTGGCTCGTCCCTGGAGAATCCCTCCAGAGAGAATCTCTCTCAACCAGGGGGTCTTGTCCCATCCAGAGCCTCAGTGGCTCCACCTGACCACCTGGCACTTGAGAGGGACCTCCTGAGGAAGGACCGTTTCTCCGCCAAGGTCATTGGGACGATCCAGGCTGCCAGGCGTCTGTCCACAAACAGAATCTACGATGCCACCTGGCTAAGTTTTACCAGATGGTGCTCCAAAGGCCATATTGTCCCCACCTCTGCCTCCGTGCCACAAGTACTGGACTTCCTACAGGAAGGTATGGACAAGAGTTTGTCTCACAGCACAATCCGCAGGCAGGTGGTGGCTCTTGCTACAGTTTTGACCTGTGGTGGACAGGATTCCCTCACTCATCTCCCTGTCATTCGCAAATTTCTAAAGGGCGCGGTCAACCTGCAGCCACCAGCAGGCCACCGTTACCCGATTTGGGATTTGCAGGCCCTTACATGGCCTCCCTTTGAGCCCCTCCGGGCAGCGAGCCTCCGATACTTAACTTTAAAAGTAGAGTTCCTGGTCACAATTACATCCGCCAGGCGCATATTGGAGCTAGCGGCCCTCTCGGTCAGGGAGGATCTCTGCATCTTTCACCCGGATAGGGTAATACTCCACCTGGATCCCTCTTTCATCCCGAAGGTGAACTCCTGGTTTCACCGGGCCCAGGAGATCATCTTACCCAACTTCTGTCCTCGGCCTTCCCATGCCCTGGAACGGAAGTGGCATACGCTGGATGTGAGGAGGGCCCTCCGAATCTACATCAAGCGAACAGCTCCCACCCGACGGTCGGAGGCCCTATTCGTGTCTTTCCAACCGGCATCGGTGGGCACCAGGGTGTCCTCCTCCATGATAGGCTGTTGGATCAGGGCTTGCATCGCAAAGGTGTATGAGGTGCACTCCCTTCCTTTGCCAAGACGAGTTACAGCGCATTCTACAAGGAGCGCTGCCACCTCTGCGGCCTGGTCTACACAGGCATCCCTGGAAGACATATGCAGGGCGGCTACCTGGGCCTCTTCTTCGCCTTTTATTAGGCACTATAAATTGGATGTGTTCACTTCGGCGGAAGCATCTTTCGGATGGAGAGTGCTCCAACAGGTGCATCTGGCCTTGAACACTCCAGCCCCAATGACTACCCTCCCATAGGACAGCCAGGCTTTGGTATGTCCCATTCCTGTTCTATCCCGCAACCACACTGGAGAAGGGGTGTTGGTCCTACCTGAATGCCTTTTCTCAGTGGAAGTTACGGGATAGGCCAGTCCCACCCTGAAGATCATAGGGTCTGGAGTCGGGGGGGGGGGTTTACTAATGTCTGGAAAAGTGTTTGTTGTTGCAGCTGCGCCATCGTCGAAAACTGGAGCCTGAGAGAGAGGCAACATGGCGTGGCTGCAAATTTGATGACTCAGCCTCTAGGCAGAAGGATGAGGTCAACACCCATTCCAGGCCTATCCCACAACTTCCACTGAGAAAAGGCGTTCAGATAGGACCAATGCCCCTTTTTCTTTTTTATTCTAGTTTAATTCCTGTTAGATAGTGGGTAGAGATGACAGGAGACAGACTTCCAAAGCAGCTCTTTATTTCAGCTCTTGTATCAGTAACCAGCAAAGAGCAGTCTGACAGCTTGCCCTTTTATAGGGAGCTGTCAGACAGACCAGCCAATAGCGTTTGAGCTTTTTCCCGCTCAAACGCTGGACCTGGTTGGAACCATGCAACATAGTTTAAACAGTTAGAACATAACACCCCTCCCCTCCTGGATGGAGCTGTCCAGCATACGTAATCACGCAGGTAGGCGGGGCGTTTTGAAGCCCTACTAGACCTGCGCAATTCAGTTGGGGGGGAGGCAGCGGCCTGTGCGGACAGGTCTGCTGCCGCTCCGGGGCTCGAGCATGGAAGCTCCTGGAAGGTACTGGGTGTGGCCTCCACGGCCGAAGGGACCGGTTCGAAGGAAGGAAGGAAGGAC
>QLTV01002141.1:4787361-4806724 GCA_003457575.1 Thermophis baileyi
AAAAAAACCGAAAGTACACATATAGACTGGGTGAAACCAGGCTTAATAGCAGTGACTGTGAGAGGGATCTTGGAGCCTTAATGGACAACCAGTTCAATATGAGCCAGCAGGGTGCGGCAGCAGCCAAAAAAGCCAATGCAATCCTAAGTTGCATCAACAGAGGGATACAATCAAGATCAAGTGAGGTACTAATACCACTCTATAAAGCCTTATTTAGACCACACCTAGAGTACCGCATCCAATTTTGGTCACCACACTATAAAAAAGATGTTGAACATGGCTAGTCTAGAGAAGAGAAGGACCAGGGGAGACATGATAGCAGTTTTCCAATATTTGAGGGGCTGCCACAGAGAAGAGGGGGTCAAGCCATTTTCCAAAGCACCTGAAGGCCAGACAAGGAATAATGGATGGAAACTGATCAAGGAGAGATTCAACCTAGAAATAAGGAGGAACTTTGTGACAGTGCGCATAATCAACCAATGGAACAGCTTGACTTAGGAAGTTGTGGGAGCTTCATCACGTGAGACTTTCAAGAAGAGATTGAACTGCCATTAGTCAGAAGTGGTGTAGAGTCTCCTGCTCGAGCGGGGGGTTGGACTAGATGACCTATAAGGTCCCTTCCAACTCTGTTAATCTGTTAAAAAAAGAACTGCCATATGTTCCTGGGATGGTCTTCCAAGGATTACAAAATTGTAGCCTAAAACACATAATATGTTAAGATTTTAAAAACGTTGAAGCAGCAAAAATAAATTGCAATTATCCTACTAAAAACATTCCCGTCAGGGAAAAAGGCTTCCAAAGCAATTGCCTTGTATAAGCAGTTCATTAAAATAAAATAACTAAGTAACTTTATCTTCCCCAAGTTTAAGATTCACAAATGATAGCTAATATCATATTCACCCTTTGACTAATAAATATATATAGTTTTAGATTTTTCCAATGTTTACATTGGAAGTAGAACCTTTAAATTTTAAAGCAGAGAAGCGAAGAGTTATGGATTTGTTAACTGCCAAAGTGAAAATGGTATTAAATTATCCATTTAAAGTTAAAATCCAGAACAAAGAGTGTTATTTAGAGTTGGGAAAAGAGAGAGTGGGAGAAATTCCAGCTCATCAGCATGACTAAAATGACTAAATGACTAAAAAAACCACGAGATTATAATTTATTCAGTGGGATTATGTATCTTTTATTACGTTTTCTCTCTGGTATTTCTTTTCTTTCTTTTTTGTGTACAATTTTTATTAATAATTATGATTACAATAGTAAAATTAATACAACTAAGAAAAAGGGAAAGGATTTAAAAGGGTAAAAAGTGCAGGAAAAAGAAAAAGAAAGAGAAAAAAAGAAAGAAAGGATAAAGCAAAGAAAAGAAATATATAAAGAAACGACTTTCAACCATCACAATACAAGGATAAACAAATTTAGTAACTCTTCATCTCCTATAAAGTTACAAACAGATATCTCTTCATCCTGCATCCTACTCCTTATCTATAAGGACATCTATAAAACATCAAATTTTCTTTTCTTTTTCTTTTCCATAAGAAAAAATAAAAAGAAATTCTTTCTACTTACACATCATTAATAATTATAAATAAGAAATAAAATGATTAAGCAATTTGCATATTTTTTATG
Source organism: Thermophis baileyi (assembly GCA_003457575.1). NCBI lineage: Eukaryota > Metazoa > Chordata > Lepidosauria > Squamata > Dipsadidae > Thermophis > Thermophis baileyi. The sequence continues at coordinate 4,788,994 of QLTV01002141.1, forward strand.
GTTTAAGATGTGCATTTCAGTATAATCTTTCCAACACTTCACCCAGAGGTGGGCTTCACATAATTTAACAACTGGTTTGCCTAGTGCAGAACCGAAAATGTGAGCTCGCACCTTCCGCGCTTGCGCGTGGCTTCAAATACACGATTTCCTGCGTGTGGCTTCCACCACACCTTCTCGGGCAGCCACGGTAAGTAGAGCAGGCGAGGCGTGGAAATCGCTGGGCTGCGTGGGCGGGGTGAGCAAGCCAGAGAGTGAGATATATAGGATGGGATAGCGCCGGGGTAGGTGGGCGGGCCCAGCCGGTGGTCGGAACTACCGGTTCGCCCAAACTGGTCTGAACCGGCAGCAGCCCACCTCTGACTTCACCCCTTCAGATGTGCTGGAGTCCAACTACTGGCCATGCTGACTAGAGATACTGCTATAAGAATTATACCGTAATACATTTGGAGAGAAATTTTGAGGGAATAATGGGACCCTGCCTGAGCACTCAGGCATATTCACTGTTCATATTTATTTTCCCCCTTCCAAAATTAATGCATAACTTCATTTTTTAAGATAAAGGCTAGATAAAACAACAAATAATTCTACATACAATATTTAGATATTGTCCATAGCACATGAATGGGAGATAATTAACATATTTGAATACCTGAAATTTGGAGCACAGCACTTCCACTATAAATTTTAGTCTGGCAGTCTAAATCTCTTTGTATTCATTCATCTGGATGAACTCCTGGATTGGTTTTAGGCAGCAGCATTCAATAAATTCTGATTAATTGCAAGTATCCTTCTATCCTCCTTTCAATTATAAAGAAAAAAATCAATGATGATTACTTCTTTCAGCAGAACTGATAATAATATGGATTTATGGTTTCTACTATATGCAATTGTTGTATTTTCTAAGAGAGAGAGATACTAGGAGTTTTAGGCAGTTTATTGGAAAATATGAAGGAAAAAAATGGCAAATTCAAAATAATTTAGATAATCATGGCATATAAGAAAACAGGGCTTATCTATTCATTAAGCCTGGCCTTGATGTTTTGCCTCCTAATTATACATCTTTTATATTAGAAAGGATTTCTTCAAATTATGTGCCTATGTACCAATTAGAAATCTATTTTCAAAACACATATAAAACAGCATCTGTCATTTGTTGACCTTTTGGACAGCTAAGCTAATAGGCTTGTCTCTAGACAACCAATGAATTAAGTCAATCAGAATAAATTTAAAACCTTTCTTAGAAACTCCTAATTTAAATTCAGCACCGAAGCAGAATGTGATGGTGGGGACGTTAGCATTAACTCAAAATGCTGAGTATAAATACGAGAGTTCAAAAGGGCAAAGTGAAATGAGGTAGTTCTCTGCATTACAAAAAAAGAATACACTGGATTGGGTTGGATGTGGATGACACGATCACTTCAGCCAGAGGTGCAATCCCTTTTCGTCCGACCATAGCAGATCAATGATTATCGTGTCCTACATCACACAATGGTATTTTTGTCTATGCCAGATGATTATTTTATTGATATGTTGGTCATCTTCACTTTCCTAACAAACAGCTTGAACTCAGCTATGAATCTTTGGGAATGATTTGATGCTATGTGGACCATATTTGCAAATGTATTGTTTCAAGAATAGAAAACAGAAGGAAAGAAACAGAAATGGATGTCTCAGCATTACCACAGACATGATTTCAATGTTTCTATACTTGTCATGTATCAGCATTTTCTCAACAGGAAATGATGCAGGGGTGAAATTCACAAATTTTACATACCGGTTCTGTGGGCAGGGCTTGGTGGGCGGGGCAGGGGAAGGATACTGCAAAATCTCCATTCCCACCCCACTCCAGGGGAAGGATACTGCAAAATCCCCATTCCCTCCCCACTCCTGGGGAAAGGATATTGCAAAATCTCCATTCCCACCCCACTCTGGGGCCAGTCAGAGGTGGTATTTGACAGTTCTCCGAACTACTCAAAATTTCTGCTACCGGTTCTCCAGAACCTGTCAGAACATGCTGAATTTCACCCCTGGGGGATCGGGCGGGGGTGGGTTGCAATTTTTTTTACTACCGGTTCTGTGGGCCCGGTTCTGTGGGCATGGCTTGGTGGGCGGGGCAGGGGAAGGATACTGCAAAATCTCCATTCCCACCCCACTCCAGGGGAAGGATACTGCAAAATCCCCATTCCCTCCCCACTCCTGGGGAAAGGATATTGCAAAATCTCCATTCCCACCCCACTCTGGGGCCAGTCAGAGGTGTTATTTGCTGGTTCTCCGAACTACTCAAAATTTCTGCTACCGGTTCTCCAGAACCTGTCAGAACCTGCTGAATTTCACCCCTGAAATGATGGCGTATTGTGACCACTCTTTCATCTTTTGTTGCCTTTTGTATTTGCTGCTTCTTCCTATCAAATGCACTGCAGTGACTCACTATTGGAGGAGAATTCACTTCTAGATATCTTGCTTAAGAAGATACATAATTTGTTAAGTACACGAACGTGAGGGTCTTCACTAATATGCTTGGGGTCATATATTGGTCAAGTAAAGAAGAAAGTGGGACAAGCCCAGAATAAATATCGCTGCTTCAAATAAATTGCTTTCACTCCATTGTCCTTTGTTAAAATTAATGTTAACTTGCTTGATGATAATCATAGGTGCTAAGTCCTCGCTTAATGACCGCGCCGGCTGCTGCTCACTCCTGATTGGCTAAGGCGCGAGCAGCAGCCGGCAGGAAAAGAAAGCCTGGGGATTGGTTAAGAGTTTGACAGCTCCGGTATAAAAGGAGCTGTCAAAGCCGCTTGCTTCTGCTGTTCATCTGAAGGTGCTGAATAAACGTTCCTGTTATCTAAAGCCTGGCGTGTGCCTCAGTTCCTGTCAGCCGCCCCTGCAACACTTCACTGGTGGGATCAGCAGCCTGAGGGAATGAGCGGAGCCAGTGAACGAGCGGAGCCATCCTTTCCTGCCCGAGCTGGTCACTAGAGCTGTTCCAGTCACTCCGGGCGACGAGAAGTCACTGACAGCTGAAGTAAGTTGTCCTTTTCAGGATGACAGCCCTGCCAGCCTTCGCTCTGTTCGAGCCGGCGACAGAGACATGGGACGACTACTTAACGCGCTTTGAGTGCGTCCTGAGGGCTAATGACTTTGCGGAGCTGTCAGGACCCCGCAAGCTGGGGTACTTCCTCAGCTCTTGCGGCCGTGACATGTTCGTCACGGCCAGAGCCCTAACAGTGCCGCAGCCAGTATACCTGGTTCCATGGGACACACTAATGGAAAAATTGTGGAACCACTATGCCCCGGCACTTTCACGAGTCGCCCGGTGGCATGCTTTCCGTCAGCACTTCCAGAAAGAGGGCAAAACGATCAATGACTATGTCGCCGCCCTCAGAACAGCCGCAGTGAACTGCGAGTTTTCAGACCTGGATGATCTCCTATTAGATCAACTGATCTGTGGAGTCCAGGATCTGAGACTCCAGCGCAGGCTGCTGGCTAGAAAACTCTCGCAGCCACCGTAGAAGAAGCCACAGCCTCCGAGCTGTCAGAAAAATCCGCGTCCGAAATGCAGCGTTTCCGGCCATTGACAGCTCAGCCAAAAAATCAGACCATTCATTATGAGGAAGCTGAAATCGACATCCCTTCAGACGAGGAGTCAGATGTCAGCCGCCTGCAAGCCTCACAAAAAAAATTCCCCTCAGGGGACAAACCACTTCAATCTGCTTGCCTAGGTTGTGGTGGCAACCACAGCCGAATGGACTGCAGATTCAGAAATGCAATCTGTCGCAGGTGTGGAAAGAAGGGCCACCTATCCAGAGTCTGCAGAGCTACCCTTCCAGCCAACAACCAGCCACCTGCACAAACTGGGTAAATATACTGGAAACCCCATCTCCTTAAACCTGGACCCCCAGGTGGCCCCAGTCCGTCTTAAACCTAGGCGCGTCCCCTTAGCACTGAGGCCCAAAGTTGACATTGAGCTCGACAAGCTCATTGCCCAAGGGGTATTACAACCAATTGACCATTCCAAATGGGAGACCCCTATCGTCATCCCACTCAAGCCCGACGGGTCCGTTAGAATTTGCGCAGATTATAAGGCAACCCTCAACAGGGCTCTGCAAGCCAACCCATATCCCGTCCCAGTAGTCCAGCACCTCCTGCACTCCTTAGGCCAGGGGTCCATTTTCGCCAAACTGGACCTCGCTCAAGCATATCAGCAGCTCACAGTGGATGAGGCCACCGCACTGGCTCAGACGATTGTCACCCACCGGGGAGCTTTCAAATGCACGCGCCTCCAGTTTGGTGTTAGTGTGGCCCCTGGTATTTTTCAGAGTCTAATGGAGCGCTTGCTCCATGGACTGCAGGGGGTGGTGCCCTACTTTGACGACGTCCTTATTTCTGCCAATAATCGCTCTGACCTTATGGCCAAACTGAGGGTTGTCCTGCAGCGTTTCCGAGAGGCCGGTCTGCACCTCAAGAAGGAAAAGTGTCGCATTGGGGTGCCCTCTGTAGAATTTTTGGGGTTTTTGATCGATGCTGCTGGCATCCACCCCACTCCTTCCAAAATAGAGGCAATTACGTCAGCTCCCCCCCCCCCACGTCTAAGGCTCAGCTCCAAGCCTTCTTGGGGTTGCTTAATTTCTACTCTGTGTTCCTTCCCCATAAGGCTTCGGTGGCTGAGCCTTTGCATCGTTTGCTAGATGCCAAATCTCCCTGGCGCTGGGGTCCTACTGAATCCAAAGCGTTCAGAGCTGTAAAATCGTTGCTCACATCCAAAGCTGTCCTCGTTCAGTATAGTGACAGCCTTCCTCTCCTGCTGGCATGTGACGCCTCCCCTTATGGGGTTGGCGCCGTATTAAGTTATGTCCTGCCCAATGGCTCTGAAGCCCCAGTAGCCTTTTACTCTTGCACCCTGTCCATGGCTGAGCGTAACTACAGCCAGCTGGACAGGGAGGCGTTGGCATGTGTTGCTGGCATAAAAAAATTCCATGATTATTTGTACGGCAGGTTTTTCCACTTGGTGACAGATCACCAACCCCTATTGGGTCTCTTAGCTGGGGATAGGCAGAGCCCACAGATTCCATCTGCCCGTATGTCCCGTTGGTTGGAATTCTTTGCTTCCTACTCCTACCATCTTAGCTATCGCCCCAGCCGTCACATGGGTCACGCTGACGCCCTCAGTCGCTGCCCCCTACAGGCGCCCTTGCATGACCCCACCCCAGCCTGCCAAATTCTGCTGGTAGAGGAGCTTGCTGGCCCTGTCACTGCGGCCCATGTGGCATTGCACTCCAGGAAGGACCCCCATCTTGTCCCAAGTCCTGGACTGGGTATGCAGGGGATGGCCTTCTGCGGCCCCTGCACCAGAGTTCCAGCCCTATTTCCATAGGCAGCATGAGATAACAGTTTGAAAAGGTTGCTTGCTCTGGGGCCATATGGTCATAGTTCCTTCTGAGCTTAGGCAATCCATTCTCCACTCCTTGCACGCAGCTCACCCGGGCATAGTCCGAATGAAGGCCCTGGGTCGTAGCTATGCCTGGTGGCCAAGGATGGATCACCAAATTGAGGAATGGGTTTCCAAATGTCACCAGTGACAGCAGTCCAGGCCAGCCCCTCCTGCTGCCCCCATCTTGGACTGGGAAGAGCCCAGGGCACCCTGGTCCAGGCTTCACCTAGACCTAGCCGGCCCTGACCACGGCCAGATGTTTCTGGTGTTAGTGGACGCTTATTCTAAATGGGTCGAGCTTAAGCACATGTCCTCTACCACCTCTGATGCCATCGTGGCTGTGTTAGAGTCCCTATTTGCCACCCATGGCATGCCAGATACCCTGGTCACAGATAACGGCCCACAATTTACCTCTGCCACCTTCCAGGTGTACCTGGCACAATTGGGAGTCCGCCATGCCACCACAGCGAACGCGCACCCCGCGGCCAACGGGTTGGCTGAACATGCCGTTAGGTCTGCCAAGGAGGCCTTGGGCCGCCTGGGGCATTCCAATTGTCACACTACCATTACCACCTATCTCCTGGCTCAACATACTACCCCCTGCCAGTCTACAGGTCTGAGCCTGGCTGAGTTGCTCATGGGTCGCCGCCTACGCACCCAGCTTGACCGGCTGCACCCTGGCTATGTTAGGGCCCAACAAAGTCTTGCCCCTGGCCTACCTAGGAAGTTCAGTCTGGGGGACCCAGTTTTTGCCCTAAACTACGGGGTTGGGCTCAAATGGATGCCGGGGCATGTGGCCCAGCTAACGGGCCCATGCTTCTATAGGGTACTCCTGGCCGACGGACGAACCTGGAGGCAGCATCTGAACCAGCTACGCCGCCGAGTCCCCACTGACTGTCCTAACACTCCGCCAGAGGAACCTTCCCCTTCCCAAGCCTTCTCGACTCCTTCACCAACCAACTCTCCGCCCCGTGAACCATTGCCGCAAGCCCTACCTGAAACTTCTGCTGTTCCAGCGCTGCCCGGGCCTCCCAAGATGGCGCTGCCCACGTCTTCCGCCGTCCCACGGAGCGAAGAGATCCTGCCTCCTCCTTCTTCGGCTGCCTGTCCTGTTCTGAGACGCTCTGGGTGGAGCCGCCGTCCGCCCGCCTACCTCGCGGACTACGCATGCGCCATCCAGGGGGTGAAGGGTGCTAAGTCCTTGCTTAACGCCTGCGCCGGCTGCTGCTCGCTCCTGATTGGCTAAGGCGCAAGCAGCAGCTGGCGGGAAAAGAAAGCCTGGGGATTGGTTAAGAGTTTGACAGCTCCGGTATAAAAGGAGCTGTCAAAGCCGCTTGCTTCTGCTGTTCATCTGAAGGTGCTGAATAAACGTTCCTGTTATCTAAAGCCTGGCGTCTGCCTCAGTTCCTGTCAGCCGCCCCCGCAATACTTCAATAGGCAACTGAGATTAGGAACTGTGTACTTGTATTGAATCCCTTTCCACAAACTCCCTCAAGCTATCTGCATAAAATTTGATTTTATCTCCCAGTAAATGCAACTGTATCTGAAAAAAAAAGTTTTTTTTTTAATCAAAGCCTCCCCAAACATGTCACATGCACTTTTTTTAACAATAAAGCAAAGGACACTCTAGTTCCACCCAAAACTGCTTGTACTAATTTAGTTGTCTGCATATATTTGGAATGATAAATTAAGAATTTAAAATTTATGCAAATTTGATCCTATTCTATATAAAATAATAAAATAAAATAAAATAATAAATTAACAAAACTAACATAACGTAACGTAACGTAACAACATAACGTAACATAACATAACATAACATAACATAACATAACATAACATAACATAACATAACATAACATAACATAACATAACATAACATAACATAACATAACATAACATAACATAACATAACATAACATAACATAACATAACATAAAACATAACATAACATAACATAACATAACAAAACATAACATAACATAACATAACATAACATAACATAACATAACATAACATAACATAACATAACATAACATAACATAACATAACATAACATAACATAACATAACATAACATAACATAACATAACATAACATAACATAACATAACATAACATAACATAACATAACATAACATAACATAACATAACAACACATAACATAACATAAATTTTACAAGTCCTACATTAACTAGTTTGAGATTTCCTAAACTAGTTAAGGAAGGCAGAAGAGAGAAAGAGAGAGAATACAGATAAGAAACTGTCTATCAGTCATAACATGAGAAAGATAAGGAAACTGTTGCCTTTTCTATTACAGACATGGGGGTAACCTAAGTTCAAAATCAGGGAAGGAGAAACATCTAATTTAGTAGCACTTTGCCAAGGATTTAGTTACTTCCAAAGATGTAAGAGACTAAAAGAATCATCTGACCCAGTGAGATTAATATATCCAGGAAGAAGAACAATCCCAGAGTCTTCTTAATATATTTTTTTCATGTCCTCCTGTGACATGACAGGAATTTCAATGTACAGCATCCCAGTTCTAGATATATTGTCTCTCTTTCAGCCTAATTGGCTTATTTTAGATTGTATTTACAAAGCTGTAAGAAAACACTCACTTGCTGAAGGATTAAAACAAGTTTGTTGAACAAATACTAATTCAAAACCTACAGGAGAGCCTCAAGTTCCAGAGACTCCGCACAAGCTTTATTCCTTTTACAAAATTGGAGGTTTTAGGAGTGATGTTGCAAGTATTCCTTGAACTTGCATTGAATTAGATTACAGGGAATCCTCGAGTTACAACAGCCTTGGAAACAGTGCTTTATGGCCCATGTAGCATTTCCTTTTTATTTTTATTTTTAATTTTTATTAAACACACGTTAAAAACATTGAACACAGTGTAGCCGTCCTGGCATCATCTTTGCCATACATACTAAAATATCATATAACTTAATATATATCCTACTATTTATGTATATTTAGTCTATTCAATATTTACATATATACAAACATCATACTTCTCTCTGTATTTCTTTTAGGTTTATCTTATCCACTCTCGTTTTCTTATAGCTACATGCATACATCTCTTTGATTCTCCATTTTATAACTCCTAGTCGTTTCGTATTTTAGGTCCCTCTTTTCCGTCCCAACCATTGATAAAATTTGTTCCATATCTCGTAATATTCTGTCTCTCCCTTATTTTTCAATTCCAAAGTCAATCTATCCATCTCCGCACAAGTCAAAATTTTCTTAATCACTTCTTCAGATGGGATTTCCTTGTTCTTCCAGTTTTGGGCGAAGACCATTCTTGCTGCTGTTATAATATGTATCAGTAAATAGATTACCCCTTTACTATATTTTCCATTTATAATTCCCAATAAGAATAATTCTGGTTTAAATTCTATTTCCTCTCCAGTTAACTCTACCAACCATATTTGATTTTTTTGCCAATATTTTTTGGCTTTCCTACATAACCACCACATATGATAATATGTGCCAGATTCATGGTTACACTTCCAACATTTGGGTGATAAATTTCTGAACATTTTTGCCAATCTCGCTTGTGGGAGATGCCACCTGTAGAACATTTTATGTAAGTTCTCTTTATACAGTATAGCCAATGTTATTTTCCTATTTCTTTCCCATAATTCTTGCCATTTTTCCAATTGTATATTGTATCCAAAGTTTATTGCCCATGCCACCATTGTTTCATTAACCTGTTCTTCCTCCATCTTGTAATCCAATAAGAATCTATACATTTTCTTTACTAATTTGTCCCCAGAAGAATCTTATCTATTGTCATTAACTCCCTATTGATCCCCCACTCTTTCATGTCTTTCATATATCGTGATTGGATTTGCAAATAGGACCACCACTCCAATTCTACCCCCTGTTCTTTTAGTTCTTGCCTCGGTTTCAATCCCCCTTCTTCATTTATTAAATCTTTATAGATAACCTGTTTTTCTTGATTGATAAGATTTGGGTGTACTAACGCTTCTACTGTAGATAACCAAATCGGAACTTTCATGTAGTTCTGCTGTTTAAATTTATTCCATATCTCTGCCTCGATTTCAATCCCCCCTCTTCATTTATCAAATCCTTATAGATAACCTTTTTTTTCTTGATTGATAAGGTTTGGGTGTACTAACGCTTCTAATGTAGGTAACCAAATCGGAACTTTCATGTAGTTCTACTGTTTAAATTTATTCCATATCTCCAATAAGGCCTGTCTTATAAAATGTCTTTGAAAGTATTGGTGTGCTGCTTGTTTCCTGTACCACAAAAATGCATGCCATCCTAGATGTACAGTAAATCGTGGTCCTCTAACGTTAACATTCTTTTGTTTTTTAATTCTATCCAGTCTTTTACCCAAGTGAGCTTGATGATATAGCTCCCACTCTGGCATGCCAAATCCTCCTCTTTCTTTTACTTCTTGCAGGAGTTTAAATTTGATCCTCGGTTTCTTCCCTTGCCAAATATATTTTGTTATCATTTTATTCAGGTTTCCAAAATACTTTTTGTCTAATTTTATCAGAATATTTTGAAACAAGAAGAGTAATTTTGGTAAAATGATCATCTTAATCGCCACAATCCTTCCCATTAGTGAGAGCCTCAAATTTCTCAATTTCTCCAAATCTTCTTTTAAGTTGTTCATTAGTTTAACACAATTGTTCTCTTTAATTGATGTGCATCCTGCAGTTATGTAAATTCCTAAATATTTCATTTTCTTCACTATCTGTATATTTATTCCATTGGCCAACTCCTCCTTCTGTTTGTTCATCATATTTTTGACTATCATTTTAGTTTTATCTTTGTTAATTTTCAATCCGGCTACATCTCGATATTCTTCTAGTACCTCCATAAGTTTCAAACCTGATTGTAATGGTTCTTCAAGAATAAAAACTAGATTGTCTGCAAAGGCTTGCAGTTTGTAAACTTCTTTCCTAATTTCCAGACCTTTAATTTGTATTTCTTTCTGTACTACCCTCGTTAACACTTCCAGGGTCAAAATGAACATTAATGGGGATAATGGACACCCTTGTCTGGTACCTTTTTGAATTTCGAAATTTTTGGTCACCTCTCCATTCACTATTACCTTCGCTTCTTGCTTAGAATATATCACCCGAAACATATTTAAAAATTTGTCGCCAAATTCCATGTATTTAAATTGTAGCATAAATTCCCATTTAACGTTATCAAATGCTTTTTGTGCGTCTAAGAATAGCAGTGCCATCTGTTTTTCACTATGTATCTCATAATATTCCAAGACATCTAGTATCGTTCTTATGTTATTTTTCATTTATTGTTTTGGTAGGAAACCATTTTGGTCGATATGTATGAACTTGTTCAAAAATCTTTTTAAACGTTCAGCTATTATTGATGTGAATATTTTATAATCTGTATTTAGAAGAGATATAGGCCTGTAATTTTTAATTAGTATCCTGTCAGAGTTCTCCTTTGGTATCAATGCGATGTTTGCCTCCACCCACGATGGTGGTATCTTCGCTTCTTCCAACACTGCATTATATACTTCAAGTAAAAGTTGTCCTAGGCTATCTTGCAGTTCCTTGTATATTTCTGCTGGTAAACCATCAGAGCCTGGTGTCTTATTATTTTTTTGTTTTTTGACTGCCTCTATTAATTCCAACATCCTTATTTCTTCATTTAACATATTTTTAATTTCTTTCGGGATTTTTGGCAATTCCGCTTTGTCAAAAAATTGTAATATTTTCCCTTCTGTACAACAGTCAGTCTCTTTATATAGTTTCTCATAAAATTCATAGGCTATGTTTTTCCCCCCTCATTTTGGTAGCATATCTTCCCTTCTTTATCTTGTAGTTTATTAATCCATCTCTTTTCTGTCTGTTTTTTCAGTTTATATGCTAGCCATCTCCCCAGCTTATTAGCATTCTCAAAAAAAAATTCATTTGTCCTTCTTATCTGTTGTGCCAAATCTTTTTTTCAAGTAAACTCAGTTTGTGTTTAATTAAATCCATTTGTTGTTTTATATTCTTCTTTTGAGGCTCATCTTGCAATTTCTCCTCCAGTTCTTTGTACTCTTCCTCCTGACTTTTCCATCTTTACTTTTTTATTTTATTTTATTTTGCCATATAGGATATGGCATCTCCCCTCATATATGCCTTTGCCATATCCCATAAGTTTTGTAGGGACTTATCTTCTTTTTTGTTCTCTTTAAAAAAGAGACGTAGTTGCTCAGTCATCATTAATTTGAATTCTTCATCCTTTAAAATCGATCTTTTTAACGTCCATCTTGTCCTTCTTTTTTCCCCTGTCAGGTTAATTTTTATAGGGTTATGGTCCGCCCATAGGTTTGTATCAATTTCCACTTCCTTCACTTCCGATTGTAATTCTATCGATGTCCAGACCATATCAATTCTGGACCATGACCGATGTCTATTTGAATAATATGTATATTGATTTATGCCTTGATTTCTCTCTCTCCAGATGTCTTTTATTTTCAATTCCTCCACCATTTTAAAAAAGGTTTTTGGTAGAATTCTTCTTATTCCTTTCTTTGTCTTGTTACTTTTATAGTCTAATTTTTTATGAGTTATTGCATTGCAGTCTCCTAATATACAGATATTATCATATGTTATATTCAAAATAATATGTAATTTCCTATAAAATTTCTCTTGTCCTCCATTTGGAGCATAAATTTCTACTAATAAAATCTTTTTTTTATTTACTTCTATTTCTACAATCAAAATCCTTCCCTCTTCATCCATGTAAATTTGCTTAGCCGAAATCACCTCTTTAATATAAAACACTACTCCTCTCTTTTTTTGTTGCGCTAATGAGGCATATATATTCCCTAGTTTAGGATTTTCCAATAGTTGTTTTTGTTTTTCTTTTATGTGGACTTCCTGTATTGCTATTATATCCAAGTTTAATCTCTTTAATTTATTAAATATTTTCCTTCTTTTCACGGGTGAATTTAATCCATTAATATTGAGAGAAAGAATTTTTAGCTCTTCCTGCATTTCTCTATCTATACTTCGGTCTTGTGCTTCTTGTTGTGCTAACTTCTTTTGGCTCTTTAGGTCCTCCCTCATAATTCTCTGTTTTTTCATCTTTTCCATCACCCCTCTCTTTAGTTTGTAGTGTTTTCCTTTTCTTATCCACCCCTCTTGGATCTCTTTCCTCCAATTCTTCTCTTCCTTCTACTTCTTCATTGCTAACATATTGGTTATAAAATTCCTCCGCCTTCTCCAGAGTGTCTAATCTATGTCTTCTATCTTGCCACGAAACCATAATGCCTTCCGGTATCAGCTATCTGAAGTTAATGTTGTATTTGATTAATTTTGATGTCAGGAATTGATAAGGTCTTCGCATTTCTCTGATCCTTCTTGGTACTTGCTTTAAGACTATTAATTGTTTTCCTCCATGCTCTATAGGCTCATCTCTTGTCCTGTGTAATATTTCATCCTGGATTGACTTCTTCTAGCCTAACATGTATTTCCTTGGATAGGTTATGTCTTCTCGCGTAGTTTGTCTGAACTCTATAAGTTTCATCTATTTCTGTTAACATCTCTTCTTTCTCTATTCCAAGTGCTTTTGATAGTATTTCCGCCATCATCTCTGGTAGATCTTCTCCCTTTTCTTCTCTTACGTTCTGGAAGCGTAGATAATGGGCTGCTTTTACGGATTCTAAAAATGCAACTGTATTTTCCAAATTCCAGTTTGCCTGGATTAATTTTTCACTAATTTCATCCACTCTTTTTTCCCCTTTTTCCATTCTTACTTCCATTTCTTGTAGTTTTTGTTCATTTTTCATTATCTGTTGTTGAAAGGCTTCAAATTTTCCATCCATCATCTGCATCTTCTCCTTTAGTTCTCCTGTATCATTTTTTACTTCTCCTATCTCTCTCTTCAGTTCATCATGATTCCGTGTCATCTCTTCCTGCATGCATTGTAGCATGGCTTGTAGGTCTTTGAACGAATTTGACCTCTCCCTTTGAAGCATTTCCTCCATAGATCGTTGGACTGATGGGCTCGATATTGCCCCTGCTACCTGAGTGCCTTGTTTTCTCCCTGTCCCAATCTTCGTTAAGTTTGTAACACTCGTCATTTTTAACAGCTTCTTCACAAAATCACTTTTTATCAAGTTCTCTCACTTTTTCTTCCCACCAATATAGACCTCCACCTCTCCAGCACTAATAGGTTATTAATATTATAATTCGTTATTATATATACAATTATCTCTTATGTGAAAATATAACAAAGTTAAATATCACAATTTCAAATCAGTGTTGAGAACAATCATAAAGCTTATATCAATTAGACTATTTCTATTTCTATATTTCTATTTCAGTTGGCAACTTCAACAGTAATATTGTTATCCGTAATGGTAATAGTTATACTACTAATATTAATCTTAATACTTTATACTTAATACTTAATAAACATAATATACATAAGAATTGTTAGCAGGGATCTCAGTAGTAATTCCCACTTTTCACAATGGTAATACCATCCAGTTCAGCTCTGTTATGTTACAAAATGTCTCTCTGCCTTGATTAAATGTTCCTTTTATTTTCCTTTTCTTTTTCTTTTTATTTTAAGATAGTCAATTATCCACAGTCACAATTCAAAACGCCAATATATTTCCTTGTTCTTTCAATTTTCCATTCTCACAAGTATCCCACAAATGTTTTATCTCTTTAGCCAGCAGGTGTCACTCTAACTGCTATTTCTATTCTGAAACAGCACAGTCACTTTCCGAGAAAGAAATCATTTTATTCACCAAGTTGTCAGATTGTCTGTTCCTCCTGTTGTCACCATCTGGATCTTCTTCTCACAATCTTACACAAGTCCACAAGTAGACCCCCCTTGTCTAATCAAATGGACAAGAAGGTATTTCCTGTTGCTCCCGTCGGTCGATTTTTTTTGTTTTTCTCCCTTGGCTTCTTTTCTTTGCCCTGCTTGGCTCCTTGCTGGTTTTTTTTCCCCTTTGGAGAGGGAAGTCACCTCCACCCCTTCTTCTAGTTGGAGCTGTTTCTCTTTCTCTGCAATCACTTTCCACTCCTTTCGTTTTGCTCAATTTCAATAGTTGGAACTAATTTTGGCCAAAATCCGACCCACTGTTGTTCCGCTAGTCTTGCGCTTACTTTATCCAGCTGTCAGACCTTCAGGTCGGCCATTGCTGGTCGTCTTCTCCCCGTCCAGTCTTTAAGGGCTTTCTCCTGCTTCTCGCCATGAACCTCCGCCATCTGCTGTCCGTGTACAATTTGCAAAGCACCTCTCTTCTTCAGATGTCCCTCCAGGACCACCTTCGGCTACAAAAACCCAGCAGACGGCTGGAAACTGGTTGTGTGTTGTGGAGCTGCCCGTTCACACACCTATTAAGTTTGACAGCTGGCCCCGCCTCCCATGTAGCATTTCCAACAGCCATAAAATGTCACACACACTCCTCCCCACAGTAACATTTTGGGGCTTGGCAACTGGCACACATTTGTAACTGGTTGCAGCAACTGTGATCACATGACCAACATTTGCAACATTTTTGCAACTTTCTGGCATTTTTGCCCGTTTCTGGCAAAAAAAAGCCCATTTTGGGGAATGGATTTGGACTTACAATGACATGATTCATTTAACAACCACTGTAAAAACAGTTGTAAAATCAGGTCTGGTTACATGGATACCTTGACTTATGACCATCAGAACTTACAACTGACTTCTGGTTGATGTCGCTGCGATATCAGACACAGGGAACGGGTCTGCGTGTTCCCTATGCTGAGTTCTTCCTGTTTGTGGGCTCTGAGAGGAGCCAAAGCCACACTGTAGGGGCGGTGAAGCAAAGAGGGGTGCCCTGTGAGATTAAGGAGAGTTGCAGCTCTCCTGTCTGACCCGGGGTTCTTTTTCCCTCTCAGCCACGGCAAGGGGAAGAGGCAGCCTAAAGATGGCTGCCACAAAGCTGGGACAACTGAGGAACAACTAAGACTGGATCTGGAACGAAGTAGGTGAACTGTGACTGGAACTGGGGGAGAGGATTCCTTTTTGCCTTAAACTTACCCCAAGGAATATTTTAGAACTATTTGCTCAGAATTATTTGTTAAAGTGGCATTTAAGCATTTTGAGAAAATACCAGACCAGAAGGGAAAGACACGAAAGAAAAATAAATTTTGAAATATATAGAAAATTGGACTCTTAAACTGGGACTGGGAAAATGTGGTACTAGGAAGGCATTTTAAAATGCTGGAATCATTTACTTATAAAACTTATTCTGCTTTTATAATTGATTTACAACTAAAATGATGATTGACTAGTGGCAATATTGAAATGTAAGCTGAGAGTGCCACTGTCAGATCTGTGTATCTGCCATTCTTCAAGGGAAGGGGAGGGGGATATTGGAATTGTTCCATTTACTTATTGCTTTCACCCTATGTATCAGTAGTGGGTTCTTAAACCCTTTACTACCAGTTCACGTGTGTGCTCGCGCACGTGACGCTTCTGCGCATGTGCAGTAGTGTCCCAGGCGGAGCCTCCCGCTGCCACCGCTACCAGCTCTAAGAACCAGGCCGAACCGGGAGCAACCCACTGCTGCTATGTATCCTATATCCTGCATTGCATTCCTTTATAACCTTTAACCTGATTTATAACCATTACCCTGGCACCAAAACAGCCTGGAAATTTCTAACCTTTTGGGGAATGTAAGGGGAGGGTGGGCCATTTGGGTTGCATCACCGGAAAGCCGGCAGAAGATGACCCTGAGAAAGTTCCCTTATCGCTTTCTCAGAGTGGCTGGTACAATAACATCTTCACACCTGCGGATTGGCTGAATCCATGCTGGACTGTTGGGAGGGGTTTCTAATTTCTTTTATTCTACCTGTATTGCCTGAGGGCCCTCAGAGCCTGCTTTGATTCCGTCTTGATTCCCCTTTTCAATAAAAGGTTCCTTTTGAAATGCCAAGTTTCAAGAGTCTTTACTTTCTTGAATAAGGGGGAGAGGCCAGACCTTACAGCCACCTGCTGACGAAAGAAAAAACTACAAGTCTGGGAATACTTATATGAAGGACTGTGAAAATATTTACTGGGTTATCCCCAACTACCCCATGACTACTGGAAATTCAAATACGAAAATAAGGAAGTTATTTAATTAAAGGGACCCCTGAATGTAATGCTAGAAGGTTGAACCTGTAAAGGAGATGTAAAGAGGCTTTTGATAAACTCTGGAACTATTTAAATGGAACTGATTGTTTACCTATGGGATATAAAGAACTGTGATTAGTGTACTCCTTGAAAGGCAACTTAAGGACTGAATAAATAGTTTTTGGACTGTTGGACAAAAGTTGAATTTTTAAAAATAAAATAAGATGCTTTATAAGGAAGAAATGAGTGGAACTTTGAAGGAGATGGCATCACTTTTCCAAAACACAAAGAACATCATGGAGAAAGGATTTAAGGAAACTATAGAAAAAATGGAAAATGCTATACGAGGGATGATGAGCAAAGATTAAGACGCCCAGGAAAGGGAGGAGCCAACAGAAGAAATGGAGGAAAAGATTGAGCTGAAGAACCAGAGAATAAAAGATGAAAACAAGGAGGAGATAATAATGAAAATAACTGTGACTGATTAATTAAACCTGGGGGGAAATATATTAAGAGAGTTGAAAAGAGAATTGGAGATACAGGAAGATACTTTTGAAGGGGAGATAGGGGTCTGGGCAGAAATTTTGGAAGCTAGGCAGTGGAAGAGGGTAGAGGTGGGAGAAATACCTAGTTTGAACAGCCAAGAAGTAGATGCAGACAGAGATAAAGATACAAGAGAGGAATATGGCAGGCAAGTCAAAAAAAAGCATAGCAATTAAAGTATTGAAGCGGGCCAGAGACGATGGATAGATGATTTTCGTTCTCGCTTTCTTGTCTTTTTTTTAGGTAGTTGACATGATTAGAAGTTAAGTAGGATAGGGAAAAAAGTCTTTTAATAAAGGGTGACATGATTAAAGTTAGAATAAGACATAGAAAGAAGAGAAAGGGGGAATATAAGTGTATACACTTTTATATAATAAAATAAAAGCAATAACAAGAGAAAATATGGAATAATTGAATAATGACAGACTGCATCGTAATATAAATGTGTATTATTATTAGAAACACATAAATTGGTTGAATGTAATAACTATGATTACTTTTATTAGTTTTATTTGTATTAGAATGTACGATACCCAGGTGCCACACTGTTCACACATTGATATGTTTGTTAAAAAATAAAAAAAAAAAAAACCTTGGGAAAAAAACATTCTGTGTAGTGTTTTGAACACTCCCCCTTGCCCCACTGTTTG
>QLTV01002141.1:4840976-4868252 GCA_003457575.1 Thermophis baileyi
GCCAGTTTTGTTTTTTCGCCAAAGAGATCTTTTTTTGGATTGAAGTTTCCTTATTTTTATGGGTAATTTGTTTTTCTTGGTTTTGGTGGTTATTAGTGGTACGTATAGTTTGATGACTCTTTTGATTTCGAGCAAAAAGATATTGTAGTAGTCTTCGATAGTATTACAGCCAGAGAATAGTATTTGCCAATCAAGAGATGAGAGGTCAGTGTCTATGTTATCATAGTTGGCTTTTTTAAAGTTATAATTGGTTATCCTATCATTATGTTGATTTTTATAGGGATGTATATTAAGACAAAAGTCAATCATGCTGTGGTCTAAAGAAAGAGACTGTCCAAGTGAATGATTTAGTTTCCTTTTCTTGTCACTATGGCTCAGGTGACACCCCTGACATTACTAAGCAGGAAGACAGGAAAAGTAAATTGTGTGGTGCAGAGAACTCTGGAACAATAATAGTATGAGCCATGGAAAAAAGGCATCTGCCTTACAGCAAAGTCAAATTTACTGGCCTCTCTGCCTCAGGACAGTCTTTTTGGACTAGTAACAGTTCTCCAAAGTTTAAAGCAGAAGTCTCCCTTAGCAACTGAAGAACAGTGGCAGAAAGCAATTGCTCTTCTGAGCATAAAATCTATACCCCTGTAGCCTGCAAGCAATGCAGGCAGCAAAGAAATATATTACTGATGAATAGGAATAGCACATAAAATAATAGTGAGTGCTAACAATCAATTCAGAACTTTATATAGGGTTTTTATTTGCTTTTTTCACTTCTTAACTTGTTCATTGTGGATATGCTCTTTAAGCATATACTGTACATGGCGATTTAGATATCATTAGATGCTAAAATAGACCTGAAATAGCAATTAATATTAAGGAAAAATCATAAATATCTGTTTAAATGCAACATAATAATGGTGGGTTTGTTGTTATACAGGTTAATAGTGTAAACTGTAAACAGTTGTCAAGTCAAAACTGCTTATTGAGACAGGAAAGAGAAGTTTGATTCAGATCATCTTTGGAATGCGAATAGCACCTTGAGCTAAAAAGTGATTGTCAAAAGTTGTACAGTTAATATCTGCAAGTAAAAACAAACACACAAAAGCATTGTCCCAAACATGTAACAAATTTAAAAATGGTATAACCATTGCAGTGGCTAACATAGAAATGGCTATTACATATCTGACTATTGCTTAGAACAGTTTACTAAAGTAAGAGTATGTTTACAGACTTGAATAAGGAAGTAAAATACATTGATCTCAATTCTATGGGCCACAAACCAGAGAGTGCAGACCACAATATTTCCATTATATTTTCAACAATTGGCTCTCTGTCTGGCTTTGGGGACAAGGAGTATTTCAAATAACAATTACAATATTAATAATGATGATGACTCAATAGATGAATAAAAAAGGCAAATCCAATCTAAACATTTGGCTGACATGAGACTAACCATAATAAATAATAGGCATTTTATAGTGATTTTATTATTATAATCTTTTATATGTTGACAGTAGCAGTTCAGTCTTATTTGCATCCAGGTATAGAAATATATGAAGTATGTACAATCATTTAAATTTGCACTCATGCCATTTAAATATTGGTAATTGTGAAACAGACATATTCAAACCTGAGGCAAATCAAGGCACAACTAGATATCAACGAGTCTGGTTCCATCAAATTGAATAAGGTCAGCTGAAATTTAAAAGTAACATTTCTTTTTCAAATAAAAAGATGCAATAATCAAGCTAGTTTAATCAATGCTACAAGGAGCGATCTAAGAATCGGAAACTTTGTAAGGCTTTCTCATTTCTTTTTTCTCTACTCAAAAAAATAGTTTAGTTTTCTAGGGTCAGTTTCTAGAATTTTACCTAATTCACTATGTATTTAAAGATATTTCCTTTTCCTGTTTTTCCCCCCTATAGAATTTGTGCATTAATCTAAATCAAAAGTTAGCAATGTGTGCTCCACCAGATATTATTGAACCCCAATTATAAGCCTTAGGAATTTGGCCAATTATATGGAGCAATGGAAGTTTCAGTCCGATAATTTCTGAAGGGCTATAATTTAATTGCCCTACCTTTTAGACAGATCCCTAATGAATGAATAACCGTTGTTTTGACTACCTGCAAAAAATAGCACAATTGTGTCTTAAGAGAGAAAAACTTAGATGACTGATTCACTTGTTTCTCAGACAGTTGTCAACACAAAAATTATCCAACGAACCCCACACCCTAAACTTAGTGCCATTGTAAAAAATCATCTTAGGCATTGTATAGTTCACTCTTCAATATATCCAAAGATCATAAATGAAAAGTAACTGGTTTTTTTAGATATAAAAATCAGCCAAGTTTGGCTGAAATAATTGATTTAACTCTGCAATTTGAGTTGATTCAGTTCATTCAGTCAAGTTTAATTCAAATTGTTGATTGCATTCAAGAAAGGAATACCCAATTTTATTTGACATATTAAATTGTTTGAGTGATTCAGAGGCTCACTCTGAAGGGGTGATTTTCTCAAAATGCCTTTAAAGTGAACCGTCAACTTGAAAATTCAAGCAGCTTTACTGATTTGCAATCAGTCCTTCTCCAATTTTTAACTTCAAGAAATGGGCAAGGATTTTTTGGAGATGGAACATTGCACACAAACTTTAATAGACTTGTCTCTTCTTTCCTAACAGTTGAAATATGGTTGTGTTCGTGAAAGGGAATGTGTAGTTTCTATGAAGTTATTCCTGACTTTATTTTCATTACAAGCCAATTTATCAATGAACAGCTAATCAGCATGGTGTCATCTTATAAATCAGAGTTTTGTCATTATTTTCCAGTATTGTGTAATGCTTGAATTGAGCAGGTGTGATGATCATATGCATTGCAAGGGACATAGGAAACAAATTAAATGAATGGCTGCAGACTATGTTTAGAAAATAATTAGTTTGATTGGGTCTGTAAGATCACATAGATTCTGGAGACAAAAATTTTTTTAGCACAAGGGAGCTAAAATACTGCTGATTTAACTAATCAATCCATTGTTTGCCTGAAGCTTGGCCTGTACCAGAGATTTGCAAGTTCAGGCAACTACTACCAAATCATGCTCCTGAAATTCTAGCTTTATCTGTTCTTTATCTGAACTTATTCTACTCAAACTACATGCAGGTTGTAGATTTGGATAGAACAATAATATAATGGCTATTAATAACTATAATCAATATTGTGATAAATGTTATAAATTGCATCTTAACTGTTTCTTCTGTTGAGGCCTACCAGACTGGCAATATGATGCCTGATAACAACGAAATATCTTGTGGTACCTTCAACACAAACCATTTTATTATTGTTGAATTTAATTTATTCAAGCAGATTGAATAAAGGAGCAACAGAGCTTATCTGGGTGCCTGATCTTTTCCCTGTGGAAGGTATGCAGATTCACCCAGAAGAGAAAGCACTGAATGGTGCCAAATACCTTTCTTTAGATATTTTTTCCCCGAATGCCATCACTCTGCTAAACAAATAATTCCCTCAACACTGTCAAACTATTTACAAAGTCTGCACTACTATTAATCTTCTCATCGTTCCTATCACCCATCTCCTCCCATTTATGACTGCATGACTGTAACTTTGTTGCTTGTATCCTTACGATTTATATTGACTGTTTCCTAATGTGATTTGATTGCTTATTTGTACCCTATGACTATCATTAAGTGTTGTACCTCATGATTCTTGACGAATGTATCCTTTCTTTTATGTACACTGAGAGCATATGCACCAAAGACAAATTCCTTGTGTGTCCAATCACACTTGGCCAATAAAGAATTCTATTCTATTCTATTCTATTCTATTCTATTCTATTCTATTCTATTCTATTCTATTCTATTCTATTCTATTCTATTCTATCCTATCCTATCCTATCCTATCCTATCCTATCCTATCCTATCCTATTCTATTCTATTCTATTCTATTCTATCCTATCTATCCTATTCTATTCTATTCTATTCTATTCTTTATACCATATTCTTCACTCTACTCTCACTTATCTGACATACAGAAATGGTGGTGAAATTAAATTTATTCTCTGTATTTGGCTTCCATTTCCTATATCTATCCAGGAAATAAAAATTCAGCAATACTAAAATTGTTTGTGTTGAAGGTACCACAAGATATTTTGATGTTATCAGGCATCATATTGCCAGACTGGTAGGTCTCAACAGAAGAAAGAGTTAAGATGCAATTTATAACATTTATCACAATATTGATTATACTCACTAATAGCCATTATATTATTGTTCTATCCAAATCTACAACCTGCATGTAGTTTGAGTAGATTAAGTTTAGATCTTCCCTCACAGGGAAAATGGGAGGCCATATTGTGGAGCAGCATGAAGACTACAATAAATAAAGAGGCTTAAGGAGAACTGGTTTAAATGTTTAAATTGTTTAAATGGTTTTTAGCTTTTAGATTCTAGTCATGGGTTAATTTTTTGCTATATGAATTTAGAATCCTCTCAATTCAAGCATTCTCCATTACAATGAACATCAAAGCAACAAAATGGCATTTGTTTCTTAACAGGCTTTGCTTCTGTGGCTATTTAATACTTCAGGTGCATATTCAGCTCAAACATATATTGAAACAAACAAAAACATAAAATATATTTTGTTCAGAAATTATCGTTGCAACACACTTAAAAAAACCAACCACAGTCACTTATACTTTTGCAGATTTTAAAATATATGTGGTGATATTTCAGCCCACACTGAGCCAGAGCTTCAAAGCAATGTTGCAAAATATTGCAATGTTCACTTTTAATAAATAGCTAATTGAAGTAAGACTGGAAGTAAATGGAAGAAATAATCAAGTATTCTACAGAAAAACACCATTGTTTTTTACAAATACATTTTATCCAACCCACACACATACACACATGCATACACACTGATGCATACACAAACATTTCCAGCAGACATGAATAATGAAAACTAATAAACTAATAATGAAAACTAATGAAAGGAGGCTTGCAAAGAATTAGGCAACGTCATTCTTTTTGTTTTGGTCTTAACATTTGTTCAGCTATTCATATAATTTCAATTACATCATGTACATTGATGCTTAATGCCTTTACTACTTACATATTCCAGCAAAACAACACCCATTGTCTGGCATGACCAGGAGGATTGATGTGTTAGAAGGGAAGTATTTTGTTTGTTATGCCTATAACATCACTTTTGGATTCACAGCCAATGTAACTAATTTTAGGTGACTAATTATAAAAATATGAGGAGATGTGTATGCCATTTGCCCACTATGTTTATATGTAGTCAGTTTCTTTAGGTTTGTCTAGAATGAGAGGATATTTTACCAGGAAGATGACTATAAAATATGTTCGTATTTGCATAAAGATTTTTTACTATCAGCTATATATTAGATATAAATAAGCTACTATTGCATGTGCCTACTAATACCTATGGCTGCCCAGGTGGTGCCTAGGTGGTGATGTGGATAGAAAAACATGCAATTGTCATAATTTGCAGATAATTCCAGAAATTACTAGCTAGAGAAACATCCTGAAAATAAATCTAGAGGGAGCCATAGGGACACTTTTCTGCAGTATCCTATAGGTAGCATGGCAAACTGAAATAAGAGTATTGATGACTATGCTGCTTAGAGAGATAAATCAATGGACATGAGTATATTTACTGATAAACAGTGCTTATGGTTTACTGTTTATTGTAGATGTACCTATTCTGAGGAAGTAATGCTGTACATTGGACATACCACTAGGCAAATATGACAGTGACACAAGCTGATTTTCAGCAAATTGTTAGTGTATTTATTATGAAGATGAGTATATGTTTTCTACTGAGAAAGGAACAGGATGTGGGAATGCAATTGGTTTTGTCTCTATTGCTAAGCTAATATACTTAGTTTTCCATTTTGTGAACCTAGATATGTTGGAGGAAAGTTCCTTTTGTTGTTTTGTCTCAGACAGTAAATGCCTTTACTTAATCCTGGCCATAATTGCAAAGGAAGCTACAGTTCTGCAATGTATAAATTATCATTAATTAAAAGCCAAGGTAAGATGAACTGAATAGTCTGGGCCATGAATTTACGTACTATGACTTACAGATAACAATCCATAGGGCTTTCAGTCTCATTTCTTCCATGTTTATAATATGGCTGCAAAATGGAGTAAATAAAAACCTAATTTATTTAAATTGAACTGAAAACAACCACCCACAGATTACTTTGCTATAGGTGGATGGCTTTCTAACTCAACTCCTATTTTTAAACTGTTTTTTTTTTTTACATCAAGTTTAGGAGTTCCAAAATCTAAGTTCATCATAGGATGTAGGATAATTATATAGGCAAACTGATGCATCAAAGGCTGCATTTGTTCATGAAGCTCATATTTTGTAGTTCCTGAAACAATTGAATTTCAATAGCAAGATTTTCTACTATTTTGATATAGTTTAACATACACAACTGTACTCTAAGGTTTGAACACATACAACTTTCCTGTCATTGTTTTTCGAATGTTCCTCTTTTGACATATAGCTATACCGTGAGCTTGGTTGTTTTTTTGCAGACAGTTCATTACCCAAACTGGGTAACATCATCATGTGCACTGAGGATGTTAGTTTGGGTAATGAAAGATATGTAAGAAAACAACCAAGTTCAGCACTTAGGAGCACTAAGGACTTTTTATTTCAATCCTGAGTTACAAATATTCTTCTTTATTGATAGCTTTGTCCACTCCTTTCTTTCTCCTCCTGCCTACTTTGCTCCCCTCCTTTCTTCCCTCCTTTTCTGTGTGTGTGTCTTCAAGTCAGTCTTGATTTCTGGTGACTGTCTGGGAAAATCCCTACAGTTTTCTTAGCTAGGTTTATCCAAAGTGGTTTGCCATTGCCTGCTTCCTGAGGCTGAGAGTGTGATTAGCTCCAAGTTACCCAGTGAGTTTTGTGCCTAACATGGGACTAGAACTCATAGTCTCCTGGTTTCTAGCCTAACCACTACACCAAACCAGCTCTATAATGTACCCTTTACATAACCACCATCACCATCAAGAAGGTTAAGTATAACTTCCATCATCAAACAGTTGTTACCTGCAGAGAATCATATGGCCCAAACCTAGAAGAAAATGCTTCTAAAAATTCAGGACAAAGACCACTCAATCGCAAGAAATGGTGCCATTTTTAGATTTTGTCTCTAGCAATAACACAAAGCTTAACCAATCTATAATCAGTCAATGCTAAATATACATACATACATACAAACCTGTTCTAGAGGTTTGGCTAATTAATTTTATTTGCTCTTTTACTAGTAAACAGAACTGCCAGTATTTTAAATGCCAAAGGTCTTGAAATGGCAATAGTTCATGGCACACATTTTCAATTTTAATTATAAACTAAGCAGAAAAATGTTAGAATGGCAAATGATACAAAGTAAGACACTAAGGCAAAAAAGGAAGGGAGGAAAAAAATGACTGAGATAAATGTGCCACCATAGTTCGTTGTTGTTAAAAAACAACAACAACCAAATACCTAGAGGTGTTTCTATCTCTAATCTGCTTCAAAATGTGCCAAATAGCCACAAATTCTTGATATAAGAAAATAATTTTGAAATGTGAAAACATTCTGCCTCACTAATAGCAGGTTGCCTATATGCTACATAAACCAAACATATATATTTTATGAATCCAAGCTCTTAATTTTCATTATGAAGATATTTATGGCAAAATGTCCAACTGTGAGCAGTTTGTACCTTTTTTTCCACTCTTAGGTAATCAACAAATGTATTTTAGTATAATTTGTTAAGACTTTTCTTTCCTTAAGGACTTCATATTTATCCAAGCTCATCACCATTTACATGCACAGAAGGCATCACACCACTCACAAGAAGGACAGCATTCTTACCTCTGACCAGAATGTGCTTCCTGACCTCTCCTAGAAAGGCCCATTGCATGGAATGGTGTTCCATGCAAAAATGGGCAACTGTGGCCACATGCAACACCCCCCCCCCCCATGTAATGGCCCTGAAAACCTCTTGAAAGGGACAGGGTTGAAATGATTTAGAACTGTTTTTGTTTTGTGGAAGTTTGTGGAAGAAGTTGATAAAGGTCAGATGGGAGTCTTATACCCTCAGAGATTTTTAGGTCTAATAAAAAAGACTGTCTATTTTTAAGTTATCTTCATGTAAACAATAGCAATAGCAATAGCACTTAGACTTATATACCGCTTTACAGTGCTTTACAGCACTCTCTAAGCGGTTCACAGAGTCAGCATATTGCCCCCAACAATCTGGGTCCTCATTTTACCCACCTCGGAAGGATGGAAGGCTGAGTCAACCTTGAGCCTGGTGAGATTTGAACCGCTGAACTGCTGAACAGTCAGCTGAAGTAGCCTGCAGTACTGCACTCTAACCACTGCGCCACCTCGGCTCTTCAGACGTTTTCATGTCATTTTTAACTTAAAAGTCTGCCTACAGAACTATCTGTTCTAATCACATGGAAATTACATGGAATCTACATACAATTTTAACATTTCTTTCTTTATTCATCTATATGCAATCTAGGTAGACGAACATGACATAGGGGCCAGGGATGTCACCACTCCTCAGTAATTTCATACACTTATATGGGCAACATTGTACATCCTGTAAACCATATGCACTTAACAATGGACAATTGCTTTGTATAGCATGAAAATATATAATTACCATTATGTAAAAATAAAGAAGCATGCATGTGTAAAAGCCTCCTAAAGCTTTGAGTGTGGCCCACAGAAATCTTCAAAAGTTGGAAATGAATTGCATGTTTTATTATGACAGGAGGAAAATACTAAATGCATGCATTCCCATGTGCATTTAATTAATTCTAATCAAGTAGAAATTGAATATAATCAAATTTAAATCCTCCCCTCACACACACCTTCTATTTCTTCATCCTGGCTCCAGCTGCTGACACATAAATATAGCTCTCATTATTCCTCACAATTGCATACCCTTCACAGAACCCTTACACAAGCTCTACAGCAGTATGAGCCCTATTCAGATGAATACAAGAAATTTCATCTAATTATCCTGACAAATCCTGCTCTTGGCCATTGGGCATGAGCAAGGAAGCCTGAAAGTGCTTCTCTGGCATTTCCTTGAATATAAATAATATTCAATATTCAAGCAGAAGTAATACTCTTCTGCTAGCAAGAACCTTGAAAAACAAAGTTGTGGATGACATAATATGTTCTACTTATCCTGAAGTGAATAGAAATAGAATATCCTTTCAGACTTGCTGCTAAATCCAACAAGATTTGTGTAGGATGGAATCTGGGTGCTATATAGTGACACATTAAGAAGTTGAACTAAAGGCAACTATGGTGAAGCTATGAGTTAACATCTGAGTTGCTTTTAGAGGATCTTATTGAATTATATGAGATAAAACAAAGTGGTCTGACTTTAATTCCTGAACAGAAATCAAGTTAACATCTCATTGCAAATGCAGTTTTAGTGGAGGGAACTGTCCAAATTAATTATAGAAGACTTATATTGTAGGAATTTGTTGTATAGTGGATTGTAGCAGCTATATGAATAGTTGAGTAGAATGGAAGCAAGAATTACACTATAGGAGAAAAAAATCTATCTTCCAAATTCATATTACATTAGTGATCTGGGATGATAAAATGAATACTTCTTTATGAACCAACATTTAGTTTAAAAAGCAGGGTATGGAGACTGCCCTTTGCTTTATTGTGTTTGAATTAAGCAGCTTGCATTGTAGATGTCAACTATTAAGCAGCAGCATATCTTGTGGCTTATTTAGGGATGATTTCTTATGGCTATGTGTATGTTTGTGTGTGTGCACTGCACACATGCATACATTCCTTCAGTCACTTTTCTTGGCAAGATTTTAGAAGAGGTTTGGCATTGCCTAGTTCCTAGGGCTGAGAGGGTTTGACCCAAGGTCACCCTGCTAGTTTTATGGCTAAGGTGAGACAATAGCAATAGCACTTAGACTTATATACCACTTCATAGTGCTTTACAGCCCTCTCTAAGTGGTTTACAGAGTCAGCATATTGCCCCCAACAATCTGGGTCCTCATTTTACCCACCTCGGAAGGATGGAAGGCTGAGTCAACCTTGAGCCAGTAAGACTTGAACTGCCGAACTGCAGCTAGCAGTCAGCTGAAGTAGCCTGCAGTGCTGCACTTTAACCACTGCGCCACCTCGGCTCTGTGCCACCTCAACAAGAGCGAACCGTCTCCCTGTTTCTAGCCTGATGCCTTAACCATTACAACAAGCTTGGTCTTTACAACTAGGATTAATTATAAATAGCTGAGTTACAGTACTGCTTTCTGAGCAAAGTATAGTCATAGTGTAGCAAGAAGAAAAGTGAACATCAGTGACAGTTGAATGTCTGACATCTTTTTAAAACTACTGTATGTTTCATGAGGGAAAAACATAAGATAATCAACAGTGGACTGCATGTGCATTTCACCACAATGTGCAAAATTGGTTATCTTGCTTTATATCATGATTGTAAGATGATGAAACTCAATGTCAATTTAGACTGTGCAGGTTTTTGAAAGAGCTTTGTTTAGATGAAGATCTTGAGTGAAGTGCCCCTTGAAAGTAGCTTCACAAGGGTAGGTAGTCAAAGGGTTCTATTTCTAATTAATATAGTGGGATGAATGCTTTATTTTGTAACTGTAGTTCAGCACAATTACAAGAAATGTACAGAAGCCATTGCTTGAGATGCATATTGGCCAATTGAGAAAGACCAGCTCCATCTCAACTCTTTGCTTGACGTAAGAATCATTCATGGTCCATGATCATGGGATCCACAATCCCCTACTATCTCTTGGTGCCTTGTTAAAAAGGAAAGAAATTTTAAAGGGAGAAGGTCTGCCTGATGATGTTCAGATCTGAGGAACTGATTAGATCAAGGTACTGATCAACTAATTTTAATTTTCAGATAGGAGATCTTTGGGGTCTTTATACCAAAATTCAGTCTAGGCAGGACCACTGTTCCAGAGTAGACTAATCTGGAACCGGATGTTACCGATTAGAACAATTATTTATTCTTCAGATAATCATGCACAAAGGAAGAAGAAAAGAAAAAATAAAGCTTCTACTGTTTTATGAACTGTAGATTCAGATTTTTTTTTTTTTTTGCTTCTAAAGATGGAAAAAAATTGTAAAGATGCCCAGTTGGTAATCCACAAATCTGATACAGTCTCCCTCCTGATTATTTTTTCTGGTCCCTGATATCCCTATAAAAATATCCCTATATAAATATCCAGTATTTCACACTGTATGGTCTACAACAGGAAAGCTCTGAATCCATGTTGAGAGTAACATTATTAACAGGTAGCAGTGTGTGTGCGGCAATGATTCACACCCACATCCTAAAAAAAACAGTGATCATCAAGGGCAGAGTATTTAATAAGGTAAGGGAGCTTGTTTCAAGAAGTGTGAATACAAACAGTGAAGTGATGATCACAAGGCAATACGTTGTTCAAAAGTTATACCCTGATGCTAACATTTGTGCCAGCATATCTAGCTACAATATACAATGATGAGACAATGCATCCTAAGTATTATTTCAGATATTACTTAATATCTGGTTGTATATATTTAAATGTCTAATGATTTTACAGCAGAGAGAAAAAAACCTATTTATCCGCTAAAATGAAAACATTATTGCATTTAGCAATAAAACTTACCATTTTCATATGTCTTTAAAAGCCACATAGTAAAAGTTTGATCAGAGATAACAGACCCAGTTGGATCTACCAAAAATGCATTATAAAAACAGTGGTGATACATTTTTGTGCGCTTTTTACTCAAGTAGCTATTAAGAGTTATTCCATTTTTACTTTCATATTTGAACTCATCACTTTAAATTGTTTCCTTCTAGTGGACAATAAAAAAGCAACAAATCAAACAACCCCTCCCACACAAAATCATTTTGTGAAAAGATCAGTAGACATGGGTCAATACAGTCTTTTTTTTTTTCCTTTACTATAGTAGCACTTTTTCGATGAGGCATTGTTGGAGCAAGAATGTTTGTTACAGGAAGACCCTACTGTCACGGCACTACCCTGTTTGGGATTTATGTTTAAGCAACTCATATCAAATTCTGCAGGAGCCCTAGAATACATGACACCAAAATAAAATACCATGCCAAATCCTGCTCCAACTAACATAGAGCAGAATAAACAATGGATTTTTTAAAGACTCCAGCATAATCCTCCTTTCTCATACCACACTATAGATTGTTCCCTTGTTGCAATTATTGTACACTCCTGGACAGGTACAGGTTGCTTGAAGGCAAGATACAGAAAAGTTTAGTCTAGCTATGAATAGCTAGACATTTTAACAGAAGTCAGTTGTTACCAGGGCAGTGTGATGGAAGAGGAAAACGTTTTAATGCAGTTCTGGGAAGACTCTTTCTGTACCCTTCTCTCTTTTTAGAAGGAACAGAACAGTGATTTAATTTATTGTGTTTTATAATACATGTGGTTTTGTAAATGCCTATTGCCATTTGGTATTGTAATTGATTATAATAACTACAAAACATCTGGCATGTACTTTGAACGTTATAAATATGTATATTTATGTTAAATATTTGTTTCAGTTTCTGAAGGACTGTCTTGCATTTTGCTGGATCTGTTGAGAACTTCTTCACTCTCTTTGTGGGTCAAAGGCTCCACTTCCTTGGAATCAGCATTCTTTAAGGCATTCTGCCTTTCATCTTCTAATTTCTTCTCTTTTGCCAAAAGTCTATAATTGATTGCATTTCCAATGAACAGCCAAATGCTTGAAACAATAACAATTATACCACAGACAAAATACATATATTTGTAGTCTTTGGTTATGTCCACAAGCAAACCTGAAAGATTAAAAAACAGAAAGAAAGTAACCTCAGATAACATAAAAGATAAGTTTGCCTTCTTAACAATTGGAAAGAAGGGGTGAACAGTATGTGCAGAGCAGAAAATGTTTTTTGATGTTTCAAGCATACAAATTTTTCCTTCAAAAATATGTTTCTGTTTTTAATATGCATATATCCATGTATAGTGAAACACAGGACTGAGATCCATGTGTTGCAAGCATGCCATTATGTTTGAAAGTAGCTGCTACCTAAAAAGGTTTTGAAAGTAAGAAGTGTCATAATAAGAACTGTTATAATCTGCACTGCTTTCAAGTAAACCTAACTACAGTACTCCATAGTGAATACATATACAATATTCACACATTGCAAATAATATATTAAAATTTAATTTAATAAGTAATAAGTAAATAACATAAGTAATGTTAAGTAATGTTTTAGAAAATTAGGTTGATTTATCAATAAATGATGTTCATCTTGAACAGAAAGGTTAGATTTATGTGTGATGGATTAGGGGAAAGAAACAAAAAGAGAGAGGGGGGAGGAAGGAAGGAAGGAAGGAAGGAAGGAAGGAAGGAGGAGTCAAAGTTCCCCTTAACTGATAGTATCAGTTATTCCCAATCCATCTGAGTGGATGACTGAGTAAAAAGAAGTGTCAGGAAGAGAAACTTGTGTTCTGCCCCATGGCTTTCCTTTGGATGCCACAGGAACAGAGAGAAGATAATGTGCTGGACTGCATTCTGCCATCCCTGATGAGTATGTCCCCAGCTGGCTATTGTGTGGGAAGTTGCCACTGCCATTCTGCTGAGGCTTGTGGGGACTGAATAGTAAGGTTGCAGTTGGATTCTGCCTATTCAGAACTACTACAAGACTTCAGATATAACCCAACATTATGATGGCTCAGTGTTACCGAATCACTAAAAGCCAACCTAGTTATAAGATTTATTTCTTTATTCAACTTCTATCTGCCACAATCAGAATGGAATAGAAAGTCAAAGGAGAGCATAGGAACATAGGAAGATACTTTATTCTTAGTCTAACTTTTATTTAATTAGTACAATATTACCTACAAAGACCAGCAGCAGCTCTCCGGAATTATAGGCAGGAGCTTTTGCAGTTTTGTCTAGATATTAAAGACTGAACAAGAGACTTCTCCATACATAATATATTCTCCACCTCTGAGATATGACAGAAGAAGTTGGGAACTTTTAGTAAAACATTTGGAGTATAGCAGAGAAGTCTAAAAAAGCACATTTACCTAAAAATTCAGGAACTCAGTCAGCCCAATTAAATGGGTCTGAAACAGCAGCTTTGACATGTTTGAGGGACTGAGCCTTGTTAAATGTACACATTGTGGATCAACTCCACTAGGTGGCACACTGAGAACTTGTGTAGTGAAATTCTACTGAAAGGAGACTCTCCCCAACACTATGGTGATTAATTAGAAGTGCTTTTTTAATGCAAACATGCTTAGTCTTTACTTTAGGTAAGTATTATATTATTAAAAAGGAAATATAGACAAGGTAAATTAAACCTTTAATTTCTGTCCCTTGCATCAGCGATAAAAATGGTATCTTCTAAGTACATGATAGATTGATTCTGTCTATATACAGTTGACAGTAATCTTACATATGCCATTATATACAGTATATAATAATGATAAAAATAGCTGAAGAAGAATGAGATCAAAATAGTGAAGAACAGTAGCACCTAAAAAGTGGATTTTATAAATCTAACCTGGTGTTTTAAAAAGTAATAGGATTTGGAGGGCATCCAAAGAGCTCAAATCCATGCTTTGCCCAATGAGTACATCTGTACACTGACTGTAAATATGTGACTTAAAAGAAATCTGTGCACTCAAGATTCTAGGCATATTGTTGCACTTGCTCAGATTTATGGACTGCATTGATATAAAAAGATTCACAATGTACATGCAAACAGGATGATAAGACAAACCAGGCTATGTGGGGTGAATTTTTGGGTGCAACCCCACCTCCTGCTTATATAAAGATTTAAGGCATGAACATTAAAAAAAACTATTTTTCACATTAACTTTCTGATGAGCATGCCATCAATTTTATACGAATAATGCTAAACAAGCCTATAGTCTGACAACTCTCTTCTTACCTGTCGGTACTATCTGTTCATTTCAATTTGTGTAAATAAATAGTAAATCATATATGCTAACAGTGTTCTTAAAATGTCTTATCAACACTCATGCATAGCCTAGGAACAAACAAAAAGAGTCAGAAGTCTTAATTCTAGAAAGATAGATGGATAGAGATGTTACACCTCTCCGGGGAGAACTATGTTCATTGAGTTTATTTGCAGACAAGTCAAAAAATGATTCTTGCTAACAATAGTAGTAATAATAATAACAAGTGAAGAAGATACAGATGGCTAGAGAGAAGAGAACCTTCTTTAATGAGAAAGAGCAATCAGATGAAATGTAGGCTATATTGGAAGGACTATAGGTACAGTAAATATATTGGACATCCTAAAATATAGTAAACATTTTATACTGACAGAAGGAAAATGAGTAGATGAAGAAACATATGGCTAGAGATTGAGTCCAGGAAGCAGTATGATTGGAATGAAATGGAATGGGGAAAGTAATTGCATATCTTTGCACAAAGTACCAGATCAATGTTTTGGGTACACATTCTTATTATACAAATAGTTTAAGATGTCAATTGTATCATTATCACCTTCATCATCTCCATACTTACCTCCCATAGGTGGGCCTAAAAGGACAGGGCAGCACTCCACAATTGTGACGAGTCCTACTGCACTGGAGAATCTTGGCGCACCAACAAGATCCATCAATGTCTCAAAAAGGACACTGCTAACCATTCCGAATGCAAGTCCAAAAAATACGGCATACACAACCAGACCTGTATAGGTTTCAGCCAATGGGCACAGGATGTGGCAGACCCCATTGTACAAAACAGCAAAACTAAAGAAGTACTGGATTTTGGGCCGGATGTATTTGGAGTTTGCAATTAAGCCCATTGATGGCCTGGCAAACATATCTACAAAAGCTAGGATAGAGAGTAAAAAAGCTGCTGAATATTCATCAATTCCTTTGTGCTTGGCATAAGGAGCTAAGAACACAATTGGGGCAAAGAAGCCAAGAAACATGATAACATTTCCAGACAAATAAATCAAAAAGCCCCTGTGTTTGAAGAGGGTTAAATCTAAGTATTTGTTGATGGTTTGCCAGACCAATTTCTTGTCATTCTTGTGCAAAGTGGAATCTTCAGTTGCTTTTTCCACATCTTTTTTGATAGCCTGCACAGGTTTTGGTCCAACAGGCCTCATAAGTGACCCAGCCACACAGCAATTTAAAAGAAGTCCTCCCAGAATGAGGAAACTTCCTTTCCAACCAAAAGCATTAAAAAGAAACTGATTCAGGGGTGCCAGAGTACTTAGAAAGACAGGACTTCCCGCCATGGCCAGTCCATTAGCAATGGGACGCTTTTTATAAAAATATTTGCCAATCATCGTCAAGGCAGGTTGCAGGTTGAAAGCCAAACCCAAACCTAAAATAATAGCAGAAAAAATAGAACATTACTGCATTTAATACACTGCAACAAATCTCTCCAAATCAATCAAAATTGCCTCTCCCATCTCCCCCTGCCTAAATGTGAAAATGCCAACCTGTAATTCAGAAGAAAGGCCTTTCAAAAAAGCCACTGGCACTGGCAAATAAAAACAAATAGGCATTGCTTCCCACATGCTTTAATGTCACCAATCTGCCACAGTACATTTCACTCACTCATTTTCTTCTATGGCGATGCAATAAAAGCAAAAGCTTTAGCAATGGCCAATCCAGGTTGCAGACAACAGAATGACAGGGGAACAATGATAACAAGACCTTGAAGACACTGTTTGTATATTTTACTATGCTACAATCCAATTTGCTCTTGGTTCATTGCACAGGAGTTATTAAATGTCACTTTTCTATAAAAAGGGTAGATTTTAGAAGTCTAAATCGTCTGCCTTTAGTTTTATCCTTTACTTAGGTTTGAATAGGAACACATAAAATAAGCTTCAAATAATTAATACACATGGGCTATTACATAGCAATGCAACCCTCAGTTTTCACCCTGAAGTCTGGAAATCCACAGTAGTTTTCTCTATGCAGATACAAGGATCTCTGCAGGTAGAGCAGAAGGGACTGGCCCAAGCATGCAAACAGTTCATTTACCCCATATATCATTATATAGCATTAAACACAAAAACATGGGGGAACCTATTTTTTCCCTATTCTACCACCCTCTATTATTAAAGGCAATTTTATGAAAAAATACATGTTTGTAATAATGAAACAAGTTTTGCTTTGCTTATATGCTAATAATATGCTCTATCATTTGGTAAGTCAACTTTATTTTTCAATTCTAATTGTCATAATAATAATTCAAATTGTCATCAGAGTTGTTATATATCTTTCTTTGGATAGAAAGGTATCATAAAATGTGTTCTGCATTGACTTAATCTGTATTCCTCCTATCGGGTTTCAGACAACCAAGTCATTATGAGTGAAGTTGGTAAACAGCTGAGTGTACTGCAAGAAACAGCTAAACAGCTGAGTGCACTGCAAGAATTGCTTAAAAGGCAATTAGTTTAAGCTGAATCTTGAAGCTGGTTATGATCCAACTTGCCTGAATGGTGAATTTGGAGTGACACAAACATTGTAACTATAATGTCATATATATGGTATATATAAATTATCAATCATGGTCAAATAATTGTCATGTGTGGATCAGGGGTGGGTTCTAACTTAACTCGCTGCCGGTTCGCTTCCTCCCGCGTCGTGTAGGCATGCCTCATGGGCGCGTGCATGCGCAGTGCCCAAAAAATCCGAAAAAAATAAATAATAATTTTAAAAAAATATAAAATTTTTTTAAAAAATTTAAAAAAGATGGCGGTGCCCACGGACCGGCACCAACCGAACCGGATCCGTGATGTCATCGTGATGTCACCAGCAGGTCGCTACCGGTTCAGGCAAACCGGTCTGAACCAGGAGGAACCCACCTCTCGTGTGGATCAGTGACTATTGCATAAGTATGTTTGGTAAACAGGTTGATCCAATTTTCCAGAAAGTAGCTGATCAGCAAAAAAATTGTTTTGAATATATTTATAAAGCTATCAATGCTTTAACTTTGAGAATTCAGTGAAAAGTAAATTCTATTAAGGACAATATAGTATGTGTTATATTTGGGCTTCAGTACATTGTTTCATTCCCTTTAAGTTTACTTCAAACTTTTTGGTTAGAACTACCTGTTCTTCAAATGCCCCAATAGGCCACTTTTAGAATAAACTTATAACTTGGTAAAGGAAAATGGGTATTTTGGCATGTTATCTAAACTGTGAATAGATAAGGATACCTGTAAGGATAACTGTGTAAGGATACCTGCAGTAGAATAATGAGAAGCTAAAAGAACCTGTATAAAATTGAAAGT
The DNA here is from genome assembly GCA_003457575.1 of Thermophis baileyi. Taxonomy (NCBI): domain Eukaryota; kingdom Metazoa; phylum Chordata; class Lepidosauria; order Squamata; family Dipsadidae; genus Thermophis; species Thermophis baileyi. The sequence continues at coordinate 4,859,315 of QLTV01002141.1, forward strand.
TGATGATTATGATAAATACTGCCAGGAACCAATCAATTATTCTCCTGTAATTGCAAAACATTGCAGAAAGAATTATGCAAAACCGACAACATCCTAACCTGAAGTAAGGAATGAACCAATCAATCAATTAGAAACAGAATCCAAAGATGCATGCTGAAGGAGAACATCAGGAGAATCAAATAAAAGGATATTGTTATATTACCTCCAATTACACCAACACATATGTAAAGTTGCAAGACGCTGTTGCAGAACGAAGAGGCAATCATTCCAAATGAAGCCAGTATCCCCCCAGCAATCATGATTGGCCTACTGCCATATTTGTTCACCAAAATACTGCTTACAGGGCCTGTGGACAGAAAAACAAAAATTGAGCTATTTTCTGAAAATTAAAAAAGAAGCATGGATCTTTTCAATGACTGAAATAAAGACTTTGTGCTTAGCCCACAAAATTTTCACTGTATGCTTATTAACATCACTCACCATTGACACAATCAGATAAGCATGCATACACTATGGCAATCCAATCTATGTATGCTGGAGCCTTCTATGAAGCAGGATAAAGCAATTGGTTACATATAGCACTATGAGATATGTGTCTGTGGCCAGCTTTCCTCCCCTAGAACCAGGGTAGAACAATTCTATTGGCATCCTGAGAAGTGTTCCATCAAAGACCTTACTGTCTATCAGGCATAATAAGATTTTGGCAGTATGTCCCTTTGTTTTTTCCCATTCCATTGGGTTTAATTAGCTGTAGCTCTCCTTCCTCCTTCTTTTGCCATTCTTTCTATCTGAAAGGATAACTTACAACTAGGTATGGAAAGTTAAGACAAGGTATGTGAATCAAAGAAATATTGATTTGAGTGGCATATATATTTGGATTTGCTTTAGGCAGCACAAGGGCTTGGGATGGTACAAAATGAATCTTTCTTTGCTCCTTCAGTGATCCGCCTGAGTGGTTCTTTCTTCAGGCAAAGGAGTGATAAACAGACCCAGCTGCATCTCAACATACAGATTGGCAAAATAAGTTTAGTTGTTTCTGCACATAAAATCACTGTGATTGGCATGAAGATTGCCCAGCTGAAATGGGTGTGCTAAATATCCAAACTGGCCTGTTGTCAGACACATTTGGAAAACTTTCTTCATTGTGTTCTGCTTTGTCAGAATGCAGCAGTATTATCAGTCTGAGCTTTGTATCCATTACATTAAATTAAAGTAGAAATGAATGAAAAGAAATCAAAGCATTGATTGTAACACTTAAAGCTAGCCCTGAAAATGACTCTAGAATAAAGTGAAATGTCAAACACTGCTTTCAATTTTACAAGAAACCCATCGATATTATCTAAGGCATAAGCTTTACATTAATCTCTTCCCTTCTAGACAAAGAACTATCTTAATATTTCCACTACTGTATAGGAGTTAAGTAACCTGTACTGTAGTTTGGATTTAAAAAGGTTCTTCTTTATGATAAAAGTGACCTGAATTCCTGAATTTTAAACTCTTCTTTAAGGCTACTATGGTCACTACTTACATGGGCCAAATGTTTCTTGGAATGCTGTATTCATAAATAATCAACACAATCTTCCCAATACTGCTTCTTGGCCATATAAGTACACATAAAAAATGAACTTGTTTGTAGCTGCAAAGCAATACTGTGTCGACTTATCCGTAAAAAAAAAAAAAAGATAAATTAAAGAATGAAAAAACACCCTAGCATACTAGATGGGAAGGCAGAAAACCATTTCACTGGTTTGCCTTTTTGTCAATGGGTGATTTGTGAACAGTTATCCACCATATGAACAAACAAGCTCCATGGCAGCTATTTTGTAAGGCTACATGATCTTTTCTTAGTATTCCTAAACTGTATCAGCTACTTGGTCAGTTTTACTACTGTAGCCTAAAATTTTCATTTCAGATGTGTGGGGACAGAGACTTTCTGGGTCAGGAGCTTCTGTTCTGCTGGTGAATCATAGGAAACTTGATCATCCAATAGTATTTTCATAATTTTTCAAACTGTTTTTCTACATTATGTGAAAAATTGCTGGTGGGGTTAAAATGGGAATTAAAGTGTTTTGTATGGAAGCTGTTTATTTTTTCCCCCATTCACGGTCTTCAGATGCCTGCAACCTTCAAATCATGCAAAAATTGCAGTTTTAGTAATTGACCATTTTGCAATCAAATTTTGGTGGCCACACCAAAACAATAGGAACCATCCAACAATAGGAAATCATCCTAGGGTGTTTCTGGGACAGCAAATTGAAAATATTAAACAAGTTCCTTCTATTCTATCTATCTCTATCTTTACTGCCTTTTTCTCTCCCCCTCCCCCCCTCATCTATCTCTCATCTCTATCTCAAGAGTAGACAGACTGAGAAAAAAGAGGAATATTACCACTTTACTGATCATATAAACCATATTAGAGCCGAGGTGGCGCAGTGGTTAGAGTGCAGTACTGCAGGCTACTTCAGCTGACTGTTCAGCAGTTCAGCGGTTCAAATCTCACCGGCTCAAGGTTGACTCAGCCTTCCATCCTTCCGAGGTGGGTAAAATGAGGACCCAGATTGTTGGGGGCAATATGCTGACTCTGTGAACCGCTTAGAGAGTGCTGTAAAGCACTGTAAAGCGGTATATAAGTCTAAGTGCTATTGCTATTGCTATATTTTCCAATAGAGATTTTCAGGTGAGGTGACACTATAATTGTCATTATCCCTAACTGTTATCAACCATTTATAGACCTGATGGCAGCTGTAGATCAGGAAAAGCATCCATAGGTTCAAAAATGATGAATGTGTGTCCATTTAATTGGATTTGCAAAGAACTGTGTATCTTCTTTAGAGAGAGCATTTCACCGAGGCAGCCTTCGGCGGCGCCATCTTGGATCCATCCATTGACGAACGTATCTTTTCTTTTATGTACACTGAGACCATATGCACCAAGACAAATTCCTTGTGTGTCCAATCATACTTGGTCAATAAAATTCTATTCTATTCTATTCTATTCTATTCTATTCTATTCTATTCTATTCTATTCTATTCTATTCTATTCTATTCTATTCTATTCTATTCTATTCTATTCTAGTTTAAGTGTTTAAAATTATACTAAAATTTTATGCCTAGTTATCAAATACATAAAATCATATACATTTATATTATGAACATGTAGTCAAGGTTATAATTGCTATGCACAAATGCAATTGCACATTTAACAATCTAGTCTGCCTCTTTTTATAAGCTAATTTTTATTTTTTGGAATTTCATGCCCTGCCGGTCTTTGACCTGCAGGGACCCGGTAGGGAAGGAAGCAGAGTATGGGGTGCTGGGGTGGCTAAGCCTTGAAAGGCCCAGAGCAGGCATGCATAGGCCTGTATTAGGTCTTCCAGGACCTTAATGACCACTTCAGGGCCCACAGGGATGGGAGTTGTTAAGCAAGGTAATCACATGGCACCTTGCTTAAAAACCATCACAACCTGCAATCCTGATGTGCAGGCTTCATTATAGTCATAAGTTAAGGACTACCTGTAATCAAATCCTCAAGTCCCATCAAATGCTGATCAACAAGTTTAGGGAAATCATTGTATTCCTAACCCTGTAGCCAGGAGCTAAGAATATGAGTTATGAGATTAACTTTTGTTGTTAATTCAATAACTGTGTGCTGCTACAAAATTAAATGTGCGACCACTGAGGATTGTTTTCATAAGAATCTAAAGAAAACTACTTCAGGTAATGAAATACCCTAGTGCTTTCTCTTCAAAAGTAGCAATTCAAGACTGGCTCAAGGTATTTTGCTGCCAAAGACAAAATAAAAGAAAGGCATGAATGATGCTGACCTGCTGACAAGAGACCTTCTTTAAGATTAGGAATTGAACAGTGCCTTCTGCAGCGTCTGAGACAGCAAGATAGCATCAGTGGCCCAAAGTTTTTTGAGTGCCCTGGTAAAGTGAATCATTTGGGGCTCCTTATTTTTCTTAGAAATGTGTGTGCATGTATATATACACAAACATACACACACACAGAGTGTACTATTCTGTAAACACTGGAATATCCAGAGAAATACAAATTCTGAAGGACAACTAATTCTATTCTGATCCCCACAGTTGTCCAGGAAATAGCAGTTGTATTGATTCACTTAAAGATACGGAAGAAAGAGTTTTCCATCAGCCACAGAGCAGTTCTGGGATATAATGTGGCTTCCTTTAAAATATAAAGGAAATGCTTTGGTGCTGTCTTCACACTTGTGTGCAGTGCTGGTTGAGAAAGCATTCCTTCTGAAGAAAACCAGAAAGATTGAACTATGGATAACTTACTAGTGGATTAGCAAGAATAAATCTGCAAGAATATTAAATATGCTCTGGCAAGTAGCCTAAGCTATTACTTAGAAATATATTAGTTTAATAACATTCTTACTAAATTCCTAGAGCTTTTACTTAAAGCTGCATTTTGAGCCCTGCTTGCCAATCCAACAAATTGGTGACACACAGCTTGCATTAATCTCTTATCTGCCCCACCAAATTAACAAAAGAAATGTCTTGTACCGATCTCTATTACATCTCCTGTTTGCCTTTTTCTTATATTGAATAGTCCCAACTGTTGTATGAAATGCTTCCATATGTTTAAATGATGCGCAATATTTTCTGCTTTCTTTTAACATACAATTTTGCATACAATTGTGTTAATAAGAGATCAGTTTAAGAAAAAGGCAAAGAAAAAAAACCAATAAAGGAAGATTTCTTTGACAACAAATCCATATTCTGATGGGTCTCCGCTAGAATTACATTTATCTGCCCAAATATATTAGGATCATCTATTAATTTATGAAAGAATGAACGAGACTCCAAGAATCTAATTATATACAAATTATATTTATTTCAAATACTATTTTTTTACTTCGGCATGTCCCAAGAATGCAGCATCTTCTAGTAATACTAGGAATTTTAAACCATACTTTTAAACACCTCATATGCACCCACTCACTCTCTTACTCACTCAGACATTACTATTTTTCCTTCCCTTCCCACTCAAATAAGTGAAATAAGGCTCACGATCTTGTGATAACATCATGAGATATATGAGATAACTAGTTTATCTTATTAATCACATTTATATGGCCACCATCTCTCAAGAAGCAATTTAGTTGCTAGGGAAGTTTCCAAAGTTGTGAGATCTTCTAGAGTAGGGGTGTCCAACATTGGCAACTTTAATATTTGTGGACTTCAACTCCCAGAATTCCTCAGCCATCATATTCCCCTGTTCTAGATCCTCAAGAGACTGCTGAAAAAGCTCATCACATCTTACCAACTGATCAAGTAATAAATTGGATTCAGGGACTTGAAAAGGACATATTAAGGGGTAGTGGAACATAGTGCATATGCAAACATTGATTGCTGACACCAACCTATTTGAACGTATCAATTTCTTTCTGAAAGAAATGTAATAAACTGCCAAATAAATATCTTTCTGTAATAAATATTATCTTGCTATAATAAGTGTTTTCATTCAGTTGATCAACTGTTGCTGTGTATTCTATACCATTGACAGCATAATTGGCATAATTAGCATAATCAACAGTCACATCTCTTTGTGGTGCTTTACATTCATATTCCATGTCCTGTCTAGTCCCAGAGATATTATGTGCACATTTGTCTCATCCAAGGAGAATTTAACTTCAAAATTTTCCTTGATTGCAAATGAAAATATAGAAAATATATTGTTTTTAAAGCTTTTAGGAACAAGAAGTAAGAGCTGATTGCAAATGTGCAAATGCAAGCAACTGATTGCACATCAGTAATGCTCAAATCATTCAATGTGTACCATTGGGCAGGCTTAAAAGGTATTTGATATAAATTCTCATATCTTTATATCATGGCTCTTCGTCTCTCCACCATTTATTTTACCCACACCAATAATCCATTAATATTTTTTTTTTAGCACTGTAGACATGCCATGAGAAAGTTCAGGTTTAAATTATGCACTATGCATGATTTTCCTCCATATTTGTTTTTAAACAAAAGCATCAAAAGCCAATAATCTCTAGGAATTAAATAAAAAAAATGAGGAGAAGTAATTAAATAAAAAATGGAGGAGAAGGAAGACTAATTCCACACTAAGTGAGAAATCAAGAAAGTGCAGAGGAGAGCAACCAGGATGATTAGGGGACTGGAAACTATAACATACGAAGAGGCGGTTGCAAGAACTGGGCATGGCCAGTCTAGCGAAGAGAAGGACCAGGGGAGACATGATAGCAGTGTTCCAATACTTGAGGGGCTACCACAGAGAGGAAGGGGTCAGGCTGTTTTCCAAGGCACCAGAAGGCCAGACAAGGAATAATGAATGGAAACTGACCAAGGAGAGATTCAACCTGGAAATAAGGAGAAACTTTCTGACAGTGAGAGCGATCAACCAGTGGAACAACTTGCCTACGGAGGTTGTGAGAGCTCCAACACTTGAGACTTTCAAGAGGAGATTGGACTGCCATTTGTCTGAAATGGTATAGGGACTCCTGCTTAAGCGGGGGGTTGGACTAGATGACCTACAAGGTCCCTTCCAACTCTATTAATCTGTATCTGTATCTGTAACCTAGCTGACAACTTTGTTGTCCAAAAGGTAGAGAAGAGAACTAGAGGGACAGCCATACTGGACTTAATTCTTACAAACGGAGAAGAAGTGATAGAGGGAGTTGAAATTACAGGAATCTTGGGTGAGAGTGACCATGTCATATTGGAATTCAATATAATGCAAACACAAGCAATAGAATATAATGATACCAGAGTTTTAGATTTTAACAAACTCAGAGAGAACTAGGGAAAGATTATATGGATGACATTCTTAAAGGGGAAAACAACTGAAGAAGCATGGGAAACTCTGAAAAATGTGGAAATATAATCCCAGTCCAGCATAATACCACTGAAAAAGAAAAAAAAAAGAAATCCAAGAAGAAACCAGCATGGTTGCACAAAGATCTCACTGACAGACTGAAAGACAAAAAGGACAAGTACAAAAAATGGAAAGAGGGACACATAACTAAGGCTGATTATCAGCAGATAGCCAGAACATGCAAAGATGAAGTCAGGAAAGCAAAAGCTCAGAATGAACAAAGACTTGCAACAAAAGTCAAAGATAATAAAAAAGTTTCTTTCAACATATCAATAACAAGAAAAAATTTAAGGAAACAGTAGGTCCACTAAAGAGAGAAGACAGCAAGAAAGTAACAGGCAATAGGGAGAAAGCAGAGCTGCTTAACTCGTTCTTTGCATCAGTCTCTTTAGATTGACCAAGTGTGTAGCTTTATTGAAAGCTCCATCTAGGCACAGCAGAAGTAAAGTCAGTTCTGGGATTTTCCTGTGAAAAACCACATAGAAAACCCAGTTTCCCCTCCGGGCTAACCTCAGTTCATAGTTCACCAACTGAGTTCAGTTCTTTTGTTTTGGGAAAAACTGTCTGTGCCAGTCAAACATTCTTCATTCTTCACTCTTGTTCTACATAATCCTTGTATTTATAAAATCATAACAATAGAGCAGTCCCTCATACCACTGAACACATGCACATCCCAATGTTTTATTATTATTAAAACTAATAATAATAACTACAAAATACAGTAAGTAGTAGAAAATGAAATAGCTAAAGTGCCCTGAGACTTTAGAATTCAAACAGACAGGCAATTGCCACATAACACTCCAAACCTATCTGTTGATAAGAAAGACAAAAACGTCTGGATAGTGGATGTGGCAGTACCTGGAGACAGCAGAAGAGAAGAGAAAGAACTGGCGAAGATAACAAAATACAAAGACCTGAAAATAGAAACAGAATGACTGTGGCAAAAGAAAACAAAGGTATTACCAATATTACCGGTAATTGGCACCTTGGGTACAATCCCAAAACAACTGGAGCACCTCTTGAACACACTAGCATTGACAAAATCACTATTAGTCAGTTACAAAAGGCAGGTTTACTTGGAACAGCTTACATCCTGAAACAATACCTTTAACTCCATCAAACACATCTGCCTATCCCAGATTCTTGGGAAGGCTCAATAGGTGGACAAAAATGGCAAGTCCAGTCTGAACACCTGGCTGACACCTTGCAAACCATAATATTAGTAATAATGCATTGTGGTACCTTATTGTGTTACAAATTATCTATTATCAAGCTGTTCAGAATAATTCTCCACTTGATATTTTAGCCTAGCATGCATAAATATCTGGAACTGAATATGCTTCAAAACTGTCCAAAACCATTATTTGTGCTTAAAGAAAAAAAGAAAATCATACTATCTGTCATAACAAACCAAACTGCACTTTCAACAGAATGAATGGAGCTCAAAAAAGTAAGCACCATTGATTGTCTAAACAAGTTCCCTACAAAGAGACATTAGAACAGGACTCATGTGTTTCACCTTGTAATACTTTACTTTGGACATCCACCAAAGTGAGTGGGTGTAAGGGGCATAATCTTTCAAAATTCTGTTTTGAAAGACTGTTGTCGGACTTCTTATCCTTTGTTTGGGACTTATTACGGCTGGGAATGCAAATAATTACCAGCCGTTAAAATAAAAGAGGTTTTTGGGATGCCGTTTGTGCTGTATGATTTGATCAGGAAGCCTAGGTCAGAACACGATCTGCTACATATCAATTTTACATAAGATAACGTTGAAAAGGTACTACGCAACCTAAAACCATCACTATCTATTGGCCCTGATGGATTAAGTGCCTACTTCTTAAAAAAAACCTTTCCACTGCCATAGCAGAACCTCTAAGCATAATCTATGAAATATCTTTCAAAACCAGGTCCTTGCCCAACCTATGGTCATTAGCCACCGTCATCCCTATCTTCAAAAAGGGAGACCCCAGCCTAGTTGAAAATCACAGACCAATCTTACTGTGTTGTGTCACCTGCAAAGTCATGGAATCAATCATAAACCAATCCATTACCCTCCACTTAGAGGCAAA
>QLTV01002141.1:4876052-4890786 GCA_003457575.1 Thermophis baileyi
AGAAGATGGTCAGAGAAATGTATGTTTATCCGGTTCCCAGAGCAGTTGATAAAGAAAACATTTTCACACTTGTGTATTGGCTAGAATCTGCATTCTGGCTAATGGGAGGGGTCTCTACTGCTTTAACTCTACCTGCGTTGCCTAAGGGTATTCAGACGTTGCTTTGAATGGATGTTTCACTTCAATGGATAACAGAAGATGGTCAGAGAAATGTATGTTTATCCGGTTCCCAGAGCAGTTGATAAAGAAAACATTTTCACACTTGTGTATTGGCTAGAATCTGCATTCTGGCTAATGGGAGGGGTCTCTACTGCTTTAACTCTACCTGCGTTGCCTAAGGGTATTCAGACGTTGCTTTGAATGGAATGCTTTCACTTCTGCTTAATAAAAGATCCTTTTGAACTACATTTGCTCAGAAGTTCTCGCTTTCTTAAGTTAGACGTAGAGGCGTTCCTTACAAACACCTAGAACGAGTAAAGTAATAACTAACAGCCAATATGGGTTTGTTAAAAACAGATCATGCCAAACCAATCTTATTTCATTCTTCAACATAGTGACTAAATTAGTAGACCAGCGAAATACTGTGGACATAATATACCGGTACCTAGACTTCAGCAAGGCATTCGACAAAGAAGACCACAACCTACTTCTTCTTAAGCTAGAAAAAAGTGGGATAGATAGCTTCACCTCCAGATAGATTTGCAACTGGCTGACAAACTGTACTCAACGAGTAGTCCTTAATGGGTCGAAGTCTACATGGAGAGAAATAAGCAGTGGGGTACCACAAGGTTCCATCTTAGGCCCAGTACTCTTCAATATCTTCATAAACGACTTAGATGAGGGAATAGAAGGGGAACTTACCAAATTTGCAGATGATACTAAGCTGGCAGGAATAGCTAACACCCTAGAAGATAGGCTCAAGATCCAGATGGATCTTGACAGACTTGAACACTGGGCCCTATCTAACAAAATGAAATTCAATGTAGAGAAAAGTAAAGTCCTACACTTAGGTAAGAAAAAACAAAAGTACACATATAAACTGGGTGAAACCAGGCTCTCTCTGTGAGAGAGATCTTGGAATCTTAGTGGACAACCAGCTAAATATGAGCCAGCAGTGTGCAGCGGGAGCCAAAAAGGCCAATGCAATCCTAAATTGCATTAACAGAGAGATTCAATCAAGAGCAAGTGAGGTATTAATACCACTCTATAAAGCCTTAGTAAGACCACACCTAGAGTACTGCATCCAGTTTTGGTCACCACACTATAAAAGAGATGTTGAGACTCTGGAAAGAGTGCAGAGGAGAGCAACCAGGATGATTAGGCGACTGGAGACTACCGTAAAACATATGAAGAATGGTTACAGGAACTGGGCATGGCTAGTCTAGTGAAGAGAAGGAACAGGGGAGACATGATAGTAGTGTTCCAATATTTGAGGGGCTGCCACAGAGAGGAGGGGGTCAAGCTATTTTCCAAAGCACCTGAAGGCCAGACAAGGAATAGTGATGGAAACTGACCAAGGAGAGATTCAACCTAGAAATAAGGAGGAACTTTCTGACAGTGAGAACAATCAACCAATGGAACAGCTTGCCATTGGAAGTTGTGGGAGCTTCATCACTTGAGACTTTCAAGAAGAGATTTGACTGCCATTTGTCAGAAATGGTGTAAGGTCTCCTGCTTGAGCAGGGGGTTGGACTAGATGACATATAAGGTCCCTTCCAACTCTGTTAATCTGTCATAAATAGAGTAGAAACTAGAAAAATAATGTGTTTCTGTGCTCCGTGCCCCAAAATTCAGGAAAAATAGCTTACTTTTTCCAGAGACAAATGATTCCTGAAAATTCTAGAGCTGCAATTCAGCCTAGAGTTAGTTTGAGTTTACTTTATTGATTAGCCCTTGGGCCATATCAAAGTGTAGAGTTCTAGACACAAATTATTACTAAAATCTGATAAAAACAATTTAAAATGGAATTAGATAAAATACAATTTAAAATGAAATTGGAATAAAATATGATTTAAAATGAAATTGGAATAAAATACAATAATTTAATATATAGATAAATAAAATATGATAAAATTATATTTTGGTGTCACCCCTACAATCTAACCCAATCAGTCCCACATGTGCTGATTTCAACCGAACCATTTTGCTTAATGCTGTGCTATGTTAAATGTTATTTTCAGATTCTGGTCGCACATAAAGTACCGTAAGTTGTTTTGATATATTTAGTTTATATATCAATGACTTGCCTAGAGTTAGTTATTTGTTCTCCAATGCTTCTAAAAGAAAGAAAATAACCGGCATAGTTTTTTACTTCTTGTGGATCCAATAAATAACACAGCCTCATTGCAGGAAACAAAAGCAATAAAGCTTCATGGAAGACAAATATGGAACCTTGTTACAGTAGATATCTTTGAAACAGGGAGCTATGCATTACTTTAAGTCAGGGGTGTTAAACTCTATCCCATTGCGGGCCGTATTAGGATTTTGTTTGCCCTTGGGGGCTAGGGTGGGCGTGGCCTGGTCATTGCGGCTGACTGGGTAGGCAAGACTGGGTGGGCCGGGGCGGCACGGGCCAGTCCCTCGTCTGGGACAGCCTGGGAACAACTCTGGGTGTATCGTAGGCCAGACCCCGCCCACGGGCCACGTGTTTGACATGTCTGCTCTAAATCCTTGCAGGAACTGATGGTTTTGTACTTTTAGAAATAGTATATAACAAGAGAGTGGCATGGTGGCCTAGAGGTGGAGCTCTAGCCTCACAATCAGGAGGCTGTGAGTTCGATCCTAGGTAACAGCAGATATTTCTCTCTGAGAACAAAGAGAAAATATCTGCTGCAAACTCCGCGTAGACATCAGAAAGGGCATCCAGCCAATAAATGCTCAGCTCTATTCAATCGCCCTGACTCCACCCCGATGCAAGGGATTACAGGGTTGTTAATATTTTAAAAAGTAATAGTATATAACACCATAATTATATTCTCATGAATAAAAATTACATAGATTGTAATTCTATGAAAAAACTGTTAGAGATACATAAGTGTGGAATTGGGAAGATGGATGAGCATAGAGTAAGCAATTCCTTGAAGTTCAAGGCTTTTCCTATGTTATATAATGTCGGGTACTGATAATAGAAGTAAGAATAGCTTGGATATTTTATATTTTCTAATTGTTTTAAATTTTGCTTGCTGAAGATGGTATGCTCTTGTAGAGACATAGTGGGAAAATTATTTTGCCAGAGGTGGTAAATATGTATGGACATGACTAATGTTATTATCACTAATGTTATTAGTGGTAATAACATTAGTGTCAGGGTTCCAAGTAACACCCCCAACCAATGAAGACTCCAAGGCCAGCAGTTCCTCAAAGTTCCATTTTATTAGAGATGTCATATTGGCACATCTGGGAAAACCCGAATCTGAAAGCTCCCAGGTTTTCCCCACTCAAAGGAAAGTCAAAGCCCCTTCCCCTGCACCCATATGTCCATCACATGGTTCAATCAATCCACCGTCCCAACTGGAGATGCCTCCCAGTCACACCACTCCAGGTGCAGGCTGAACATCCTTGACTCTGAGAGAAAAGAATGTTGTTATGGCTAAATACTTCTACCAACTCCATGCAAACCTCCCTCCCAGTTTCCCACAGACTAAGTGTGGCAGCCCTGAAGATCCAAAACAAAAGATGGCCTCCAGGGCTGACATAGAGGTATTTAAACCACACCTAGAAGCCAGGGGTGGGTTCTAACTTACCTCGCTGCCGGTTCGCTTCCTCCCGCGTCGTGTGGGCGCGCCTCGTGCACAGTGCCAAAAAAATCCGAAAAAAATAAATAATAATTTAAAAAAAGCTGAAAACAAGATGGCGACCGCATGCACAGTGCCAGAAACTCGGCTTCTGCACATGCTCAGAAGAAAAAAAAAAAAAAAAAAAAAAAAAAAAAAGAAAGAAAGCCGAAAACAAGATGGCGACTGCATGCACAGTGCTGGAAACTCGGCTTGTGCACATGCTCAGAAGAAAAATAAATAAATAAATAAAAAATTTAAAAGAAAGAAAGAAAGAAAGAAAGAAAGCCGAAAACAAGATGGCGACCGCATGCACAGTGCCGGAAACTCGGCTTCTGCACATGCTCAGAAGAAAAAAAAATAAAAAAAATTAAAAAAAATTAAAAAAAAATAAAAAAAAAGATGGCAGCCCCCATGGACCGGCACCGACCAATCCGGTTCAGTGACATCATCGTGATGTCACCTGCGGGCCGCTACCTGTTCGGGAGAACCAGTCCGAACCAGGAGGAACCCACCCGTGCTAGAAGCTAACATTTCCAAAATACAGGTAGTCCTCGACTTACAACAGTTCATTTAGTGACCATTTGAAGTTACAACAGCATTGAAAAAAGTGACTTATGACCATTTTTCACATTTATAGCTGTTGTAGTATCCCCATGATCATGTGATCAATATTCAGATGCTTGGCAACTGGCTCAATTTATGATGGTTGCAGTGTCCCAGGGTCATGTGATCACCTTCTGCGAACTTTTGACGAGTCAGTGGGTAAGTCAGATTTACTTAACAACCATGTTAGGACCTTAAGAACTGCAGTGATTCGCTTAACAATTGTGGCAAGAAAGGTCATAAAATGGGGCAAAACTCATTTAACAAATGTCTCATTTGGCAACAAAAATTTTGGGCTCAATTGTGGTCGTGAGGACTACCTGTACACTGCAGTTAAATGAAACATGACTTCAGTTCTCACATGAACGTCTTTTCAAGTTTATTAACTTTTGTGAAGACTTCAAAGGGAGGCGTGTTTGAAGTCCCATGCCATAATCTTGATTAACATTTCGAACATTTAGAAGAAATGCACCAAATATTTATTTTTCTCTTTTTAAAAAAAATAAAATACTGCTATAGTGTAGGCAAAACAGCTTGCCATCTTGTGACAGAAAAATATAGAAACAGGTGAAGATTTTATTCTAAATATGTGTTTGAGCATTGGGTCAATTATCCTGAAAATTACCAACCCAAAGCAATTGAAAGGTAAAAGAAGATGCGTGTATATTTTCATACTCTGGTTTCACAAAATGAAAACATTTCATGTACTGATGTGCCACCGTATTATTTTTTTCAAAAAAACCCCGATACCCTGATTCTAGTACCTACTATGACAGGTAGAAGGCAGTACAAGATCAAAGGAGCTGACAAGTCCTTTGTGGAGGAATACTTCACAAGAAACATATTTGGTAAAGACAAGAAGAGGATAAAGTCATTAAAGTTCCCCTTTGTGAATCTATCAAAGCCAGCAGTTTTATGACTTACAATGATAACACAGATTTGATTGCTAAGAATGCATTCTTGGAATCAGAAAATTCTCAATTTTGCACTGTTTGTCCTACACAGAAGGCATTTATTAAAGAGCATAAGTAAAACTCAAATGGAGCAAAAATGCCACTTTTTCTTCAATATCAACCAAATGCTGATGGCAAATTCACAAACATCACTTTTCCAAAATTGCCAGCTGGATGCCAATGGCAATTCACCCAGGACATTTTTATCTCTGTGAACAATTACTTCTGCATCTGATTATGGCAGATTTTCAATTTTTTTTTTCCAGCTTAGCAGGGATCAGTCATTTCCCTGTAGCTATTGTTGTTGATTAGAATGGGTGCTGTAGAGTTTATTATGGAGAGGAAAACAGCAGTTATGCAGTAGGGCAGACACCAGAAGATTCCTTGAAGTCATCCCTTTCCATTTTTTTTATTGCTATGGGAAAAAGTTGTACGGGTAGATAGATTCATTGAGTTTAGTGACACTAAGTACCAAATAGGACAGAAATGTATTCATTGTCAAGCACCAGGGAAATCAGGAGATTCAGGCAGTTCAAATGATTATAAAGATTTATTGCAAGCTTAAGCTCTCTACAAGCTAATGGTCAAGGGAAATTAGCAACAGTTAATAAAGGCATTCAAGGTGGGCTGGACTTGGATCTCTTGTGGGCATGAAGGGACTCAAGACTGATGACACACTTGACCCCTCCCTTGGCTCAACCTGGTCATCTCCTACATTCATTATGTGTATACATTGCTGTGCTTCACAGGTAGCATTACTGATACTATTAAAATGAAAACTAAGACTATTTTAAATTTTATTTTGAAAACTTAAAATCTTCAAGGCTCAACAAACAAGCCCCATTTAACACTGTGCTAGCAATCTATTAAAGTTGTATAAAGGCAAAAACTATTGTTTGTTGAGCTTTGGACTTTTTAAGCTTTCAAAATAAAGTTTAAAATGCCAAGCCTTGAGGACTTGTTTTCAATAGGCAGTAGCAAGACTGTGTTAGTTGTCTATAACCTTTTACTGACTCAGTTGTAGGTATGTGTAATTGCTTTTTTTGTCCTATGAGCTTTTTAGAAGGATTTTGCTGCTATAACCTTCCCCATCTTGAATGCCATAAAGTTCAATAAATTAATTCAAGAGTTATAACAGCACAACTGCAACTGCTTTTTAAATACTTGTTTTAAATAGTGACAAAAATATAGCAAGGGATATACTGTAATTGAACTGGTTGGGTTTAATTCCCAGCATCATGGTGAATGTGATGCTGTTAAATTGCTTAATAACTAAATACCGTGTTTTTCGGACTATAAGACGCACCGGTGTATAAGACGCACCAAGATTTCGAAGAGGTCAGTAAGAAAAAAAGGTTTTTGTCCTCTCCGGCCCCCAGGAGCACTCTGCGGGCCTCCCAAACCCTCTGCGCACCCCATTTTTCACAAAAACGGGTGGAAAATGGGTGGAAAACGGGCCCGATTTTGCAAAAAATGGGACATGTAAAGGGTTTGGGAGGCCTGCAAAGTGCCTCTGGGGGCTGGGGGAAGGCAAAACTGCCCCCATTTTTGCAAAAAATGGGTGAAAAACGGACTGTTTTTCACAAAAACGGGGGCATTTTTGCCTTCCCCCAGCCCCCAGAATCACTCTGCAGGCCTCCCAAACCCTCTGCGCACCCCGTTTTTTTGCAAAAATGGGATGCGGGGGCGGGGCTTCGGGAGGCCAAAAATGACTGTATTCGGTGTATAAGACGCACCAACATTTCCACCCTCTTTTAGGGGGGAAAAAGGTGTGTCTTATACTCCAAAAAATACGGTAAGTCCTAATTGAAAGACTGCTGAAGAGAATAATTAACTAATTTGTGCTAATATGTTGACTGAGCATGCCAGGAAACAACATACCTCATGGGGCCAAAGGTATGGACTTTTTTGCTAACAGAATCAGTGATCACTTCAGTTCTGCCATAAGTGTTTTTAAATATTTTTCTAAGAATAAGATCACCTTCTTGAACAATTGTCATTTAATATTAGGTGTCCAATAGGAGAACAAACAGCCACCCCACTTACTCTTGTAGCAAAGTGAAAAACAAGATTTTGTCTTGAGTTCCCACTATCTATTATGACCATTATTTCAAATGTTCCACAGAATATGCAAACTGTTTTGAGTCTTCTGGAATTATGTAACCAACTCAAAATGTTTTGATTGCTTTGAATGGGACTATTTGTCCTAGGTTTAAAAAAACAAACAAACATATTTTCTGTTTTGTGTGCAAATCTGTAGTCATGATGGTATGGGGTCTCAAAACCAAATTCTATGGAGAAAAGTTAAAAGAATACAAAGAGGGCAGACATGAAAAGCATACTTAAATACATGAGGTTCTATCATACAGAAGAAGGAACAATTTTGTTGTTATTATTTTGCTCTATAAAATATTATATAATCCTTTTATGACTGAGAATTCTACTTTGTATCTGAAGTGAAGGCAGGACAAAAAGATGTTGAATACAAGTAATCTCTGACTTATGACACTAATTGTGGCCAGATTTATAGTGGAAAACCCTGCTGGTCATGAAGTGGGTCACCACTTGACTGTGACTAATTTTACAACCTTTTTTGTGTTGGTCATAGTGTAAATGTGGGCTGGTTGCCAAGACCCAAAATGCAATTACATGACTGTGGTAGGGGACATCAATCGAAACTTCAAAACTGGTTTGTAAGTAGCTCTGGGGAGGTCTGTTGTAACTTCAAAAAGTCGCTAAGTGACCAGGTGTAAGCCAAGAACTACCTATATATTTAATTGGAATTTTAATTAAATTAAAATGTAGTACTGAGTTGGACATGAAGTTTTCTAAATGATATGAGTGTCTGCAGAGAAGGAATGTCTCATCTCTGGACAAGCTGTTAAACCTGTAATTAGAAGACATTTAACCTTGAAAATGGGTTAAAATCGCCACCTACATTTCCTTCGTATTGCTCCTCATTTCAGAAAATCTGAAAAGCGTCTATTCCTCCCCAATTTACTCTATAGGTGCTTGCTACTGAATTTCCAAATATTCTATTTATGACATTTATAAATTCTTAGCACTATGACAAACATTTTGTAATCACCATGTGTTCCATTTTTGTGTCTTTTTCTTCTTGGAATATATCCAGCATTCCAACTTGGTCTGTACATAGTCTACGTACCTTCAAAGCAGTTTTAAAATGAAATACTTTCATCAAAGACCAAGTTATCCCCTGAACTTTCATAAACAAATTGAAAGCATTATAGTCTTTAAATTTATCTTCCCTTGTTTATTTATTGCTGCTGTTCACAAACTGTTTACAGAATGATGCATGGAGTTAAAATAAAGAAACTTAAATGTATGTCCTTTGAAGTGCCGCTGATTTCAATAAACCTCTGTTCTAAGTAAATATACTTGAAATTGCTGATTATGAGTTCAAACACATTTTATTAAAACTAGTGCACAGGAAATGGGATGTATGGCATGAAATCTCTGGTGCCACTGGCTGGGCTGGAATAAAACAATCAAATATTCATAAACTATCCAACATAAAGAGATAAGAAAGAAAAAAAGCAAAAACAAAACATAACACAAATAAATCCATTTCATAGCTCTAACAGATTTTTTTTCTTTCCAGAAGCCATTCTAAACACCTTTAAATAGAGATCTGCCCAAACTATAGAGAAACTCATGTTTTAATAGAGTTCTGCTTGTTTAAAAGAAGGAAGACGAGAGTAAGGTAGACAAAACAAAATAGGTTTACCATAGTTAACTCTTCAAATTACATTTGCACAAATAAATGCTTTAAATACATTTAAATCAATAGATCCTTTATTGGTTTGGATATAATCTTATCAGCCTTGTGAGTTAAGTTAGGTCAAGAAACAGACATAACTGGATTCCAGGAATGCTACTTATTGTAGAGTACGATAACGGAAGCTTGAAAGTCTGTCCAAATTTCTATCTGATCTTGCATTAACAAAATCAAGATAGGTTTATTTTGAGTTTCTTTCTTATACTTCTCCCAGCCTTTGGTCTATGTATCACTTTTCCACATCACCTACATACCTTCCCCATGAGCATCTCTGTGATTAGTTCTGTATTTTGTATTTGTGATCTAAAAAAAATATTATATTAAAAAGTAGTCTCTGCTGAAAGCTTTTGATAATTCCAGGAGATACTTTGTGCACAGTATATGGAAGACATTTGTGATTGTCTTGTTTGGGTTGCTTTTTTACTTTTCAGGCTACCTGAAATTATTTGATAATTTCTCATCCAACTATTAACCAAGGCCAACACAAGTTAATTTTAATAAGATTTAGTGAAGTGTTAGAATAAATATTATTGCAAAAAATAGTACTGAACTAAATCAGCACTTTCCCTTTCAATGTAACATTCAAAATTCTTGAGAATGTAAATGTATCATTTTATACTCTTAGAATTTTGTCCTAGATCCATGATGGCGAACCTATGGCACGCGTGCCACAGGTGGCACGCGGAGCCATATCTGAGGGCACACGAGGCGTTGCCCTATGTCAGCTCCAGCGCACACATGTGCTGATGCACACATGTGCTGATTTTCGGCCTTCCGGAAGGTGGGAGGGAGGTTGTTTTCACCTTCTCCAGGCTTCAGGAAAGCCTCCGGAGCCTGTGGATGGTGAATAACGGACTCAATGGCCCAACCGGAAGTTCGGAAATGAACATAAAAAAAGGTTCACCATCACTGTCCTAGATTTATTAACTACAGTTGCAATTCCTGCTTCTGTAAAATTTTATTCTACCAACAAAATCTCAAATTAGTTCAACATATGTTTTAAAAAGAAACCTAAATGTGAAGAATTTCCTAATGACCATGAGATGGGCATAAAAGTGGGAAGCTGTGTTTTCAAGGACACATTAAATGAGGTCCTTAAAGTTCAGTGCTGTGGATAAGCTAACAATAGTAAATAAAAGTTTGTCTCTCACACTTAAAGACACAAGCAACATATAAAAAATGTTGCAACTGTTATACATTCACTTTTCTCTAAACTAGTGTCTCAACAATTAGAGTGATTTTTGCTATTTTATTAAAATTATTCTTATAACTAATCATGTGCAATTTTTTTGTTTTGTTTTAAAAAAGCAACCATCTGGTGTTCATATTACTTAAATTTTGCAACTATTTTTTTTCTTGGTAGAACAAGATAAAAAAAATCTGAAAAACATTCTTGAAATTGGAGTTGAAGAATGTCTGTCACATATTTTCTGAAGCTTACAACAAAAATAAGAGGGCTTTCTTTATCATTTTTTTTGCTAGTAAATTTTGCTAATGTAAACTATTCTTGCAAATAAAGGTTTATATATTTAAAATAATGTATCAATTACTTCTATAGTCTCAAATCATTTAAAACCATAATCCCAAATATTAAAGAACTTTTTTGTAGTAATCTGAAATGACTCTTATAATAGATATAGGTTTATAGATCTATAAACCTATAATACTGTAAGTCTATAATAGTGACTATCACAATATCCTGTGATAATGAATTCTAATGAGTTCATTATTTTTCCAGTCTTGATGTCAATTTTATTCAATATATCTGGAGTCAAACAGCATTTTGACTTTTGGAGGGTTTTTAAAGGTATACAAATTTTAATCCAAATCAGGAACTAATGCTCCTTCAATAATTTCATCCCTAACATCCATCTCATACAACAGTCTAAAAAAGAGAAAAGGTGATGTCACCCATAGGGATTTTCCAACTTTGTCCAAGTTTTTTCCAAGTTTGGGTGGGTGGGTAAGGGAGGAAACTGAATGGGGGAATAAATCTAAGTCTATGTGCTCTGGTTCTAATAGAGACTGTGCTTTCATATGCTTAAAGGTAAAGGTTCCCCCGCACATGCGTGCTAGTCGTTTCCGGCTCTAGGGGCGGTGCTCATCTCTGTTTCTAAGCCGAAGAGCCAGCGCTGTCTGAAGACGTCTCCATGGTCATGTGACCGGCATGACTAAACGTCAAAGGCGCACAGAGCACTGTTACCTTCCCACCAAAGTGGTCCCTATTTTTCTACTTGCATTTTTTACATGCTTTCGAACTGCTAGGTTGGCAGAAGCTGGGACAAGTAACGGGAGCTCACTCCGTTACGCGGCACTAGGGATTTGAACCGCTGAACTGCTGACCTTCTGATTGACAAGCTCAGCATCTTAGCCACTGAGCCACCACATCCCTCTTCATATGCTTAGAGTAGTGTAAAAGAAATGCCCTAAAAGATTCAACTGCTTACTAAATAATAAAATATATGTTTAATTGTGGATTTTATTGTTTTAATATTCTTTAGATACTGAAGTCACAATTTCTTTTTGTAAAATTAAATTCTATGTTACTTTCAGGAAGACAAGATGGGTAATAAGAAAGTTTTCTTACTTCATTGGTAAATAGCCCCTTAATTTAAAACAATCATTATTTTGAATAGACCTTCAGAAGTGCTTTTTGCCAATTAACATGAAAATAAACTGTAAAAATTTGTCTGTGAGCTACTCCTTAGTTGTCATGGGAATAATCCTTTAGGAGTCTGTTGTAGTAGTAATCTAATAAGGCAGGTTAGTAATGCATTTATGGTTGCATTCACAGTAACACATAGTGTTAGCATCAAGGGATTTCTACAGGGACTTGCAAAGACAAAAAGTAGGCTTGTGCATGCTTTGAAAATTATTTGGAACAATAGCACAGGAATCCGTTAATTAAAGCTGAGATGTCAAATGAATTGGCTTTTTTTTTTCAGGCTCATGAAGAAGCTTCAAAAAGTGTTGTGTTTTTGAACAACTGGCAGAGGAGCGCTGTGCTCCTATTATATGACAAAGGGGAACATCTGGAGAGCTAAGAAGGAACAGCTGAAGGCAGTTGTGCTTCCTCCACAATTGATGACCTGAGTAGTTCCCAGAAGCTGGTTGTGTTCTCTCTCTAGGTTTCCTGTGCTGACTAATTTTATACTAGTAAGATATTTTAGTCATAATAAAGAGATTTCTTTCTCCTTTTTTATCCCAAAATTCTTACTTGAAGCACAAACAAGAAGGCTCAGATTATCCTACTGCAGACACATTATGTGAAGAACTAGCTCCATAGAGAAGGTTGTAATGCTGGGAAAGATGGAAGGAAAGAGAAATAGATGAACAGCAGTAAGGTGGATGGTCTTAATTATACTGGCAATGGATGTGTGTGTGTGTTAGAAGAACTAAAATATCAAGTTAGGGCCAGATCATTGTGGGGATAATCTACGTGATTATCCCGATGTTGACAAGACCTGATGACACTCTTTTTTTAAAAAAATATATTAAATTTGGCTGTAAGGTAGCCATGCATTATAAACTTTCTTCCAATAATTTTTCAATATGGGGTATTCATGATGAATAGACTGATATAAAATGTATTTATTAATATAAAGAAAATACAGAAAAAAAGGCAACAAACACGTATGCAGAATTTCAAATGAAATCAATATCTACTTTCCTGACAACTTGGTTTTCAGCTCATTTGTAATTTGCAGGAGAATAACTACTAGAAAGTCATCTCCAATTTAGAAAATCTGATAGATCAGCTTTCCTTTTTTTCTTCATTTTTTGAGAACTGTATTCACTTTTATAGAATATGCAGGATATCTGAAAACTAGATGTTTTCAGCAGACTGACTGTTGCTTAACCCAATAAAAGAAAATTCTTTGTCTGTATGATCCTGGGTCTATGCAGTCAAAAGTTATCTAGTTACTAAATCCACTTCCCAATAATTCTTGGTGGAATGATAAAAGAAATCTCCATTATCAGTTGTGCTGTTGTATAAATAGAATTACATGGGTGAAACTGGGACAACAAAAATCAAATTCTATCCATTCAGGGTTTTCAGCATGCAATCACCTTAGTACATGTTTTATGAGGTAGAATTCTGTCACATAAAATCTTAAGGGCTTGTAATACTGTTACATTAGAATAATTACTGGATTTTCTGTGAAGGTTTTAAGATAATTAAAAAGTTAATGGTCCATAATGACTCAGAAAAGAGCCGAGGTGGCGCAGTTGTTAGAGTGCAGTACTGCAGGCTACTTCAGCTGACTGCTAGCTGCAGTTCGGCGGTTCAAATCTCACCAGGCTCAAGGTTGACTCAGCCTTCCATCCTTCCGAGGTGGGTAAAATGAGACCCAGATTGTTGGGGGCAATATGCTGACTCTGTGAACCGCTTAGAGAGGGCTGTAAAGCACTGTAAAGTGGTATATAAGTCTAAGTGCTAAAAGTAGAAGTTAGTGCAAAATTTTATTTCTCCTTTTCTACCTCTTATATTAAAATAATGTAATTTAGATGTCTATGAAAAAGAAATTGGGGAAACTTCCAGAGTACAGAAATATAGAGATCTTACGTAGACTAACGTAAAAATCTTAGGTTGGTTCTTCCTTTCCTGGAAACAGATGAGATATAGAACAGTAAAGTTGAGCTATCTTTCTCTCAAACTTAAAATTAAACCAAAGCAAGAAGCCAAAGCAAGAAAATACACACAGAAACACACCTTGCTCTATATGTATATAGGTATGCATATGTGTGTGTATATATGTACACACACACACACATACAGTCTAGCTACTACATACTTCAAAGCTGTTTTCCAGATACTACTGGGGATTTTTAACTAGAAATTTTCAACAACAAACATTCTCAGCACAAAAAGTAATGCATGTCTCATGTAACACAGACTCCTACCTATCTTTAAAATACTGCAGTAACAGTGATATGAGCATAAGAAAATGAGTCTCCTGCTACAGTAACAGGGATATATAGTAATATCACTCCTGTGTATTAGTTCCCTTCTTATTTCAAAAACTACATGTGCAGCTTCCATGCTTATCTGTATCATTAGGCACATGTAATATATGGATCTAAGTAAACAATTAATTCAACTACAGGTAGTCCTCAACTTACAACAGTTCATTTAGTGACTGTTCAAAGTTACAATGGCACTGAAAAAAGTGACTTATGGCCAGGGGTGAAATCCTCCCTGTTCGGCCTGGTTCGGGCGAGTAGGTAGCGGTTGCGGTGGCTGGTTCAGAGAACCGGTAGCGATGGCAGCGCAAGGCTCCGCCCACCCGCCCCGACATAATCACTTCCTGGTTTTTTAAAAAACTTTTTAAAGCCTTTTTTCCCTGCTGGTTCCCCTGAAAGAAAGAAAGAGAGAGGTGGGAGGGAGGGGGGAGGGGAGGGAAGGGAAGGGAGAAAGAAAGAGAGAGGTGTTAGAGGGAAAAAAATCAGGACTCACTTTCCAGCCGGGAGATCGCTTGGCAAAGAAGAAAAACAAATGCTGTCGCTTTAAATCAGGAGTCTCCAAAGTTAGCCACATGGCTGGCTGAGGAATTATGGGAGTTGAAGTCCACAAGTCTTAATGTTGCAAAGTTTGGAGAATC
>QLTV01002141.1:4891261-4905197 GCA_003457575.1 Thermophis baileyi
ACTGGGGGGGGGGCAGACTCCCAAAAAAAAAAAAAAAAGAAAGAAAGAAGGGAGGGAGGGAGGGAGGCACTAGACACAAACCTGGCTGGCACTAGACACAGCTTCAGAGAATGCTTTGAAACAGCATAGCAAAGGCTAGAAGTGACCTCAGAGGTCATCTAGTCCAACCCCCTGCTCCCTGGCAAAATGGACTGCTAAATTGGCCGCACCCACCCAGTCACATGACAACCTGGCCATGCCCAGTCACATGACCACATGGCCACGCCATCTGAAGCCACACCCACCTGACCTCCAAGCCACGCCCACAAAATAAGCCACACCCACAGAACCAGTAGGGAAAAAATTCACATTTCACCCCTGCTTATGGCCATTTACATCATTTGTAGCATCTCCTTGATCATGTGATCAGAATTCAGATGCTTGTCAATTGGTTCTTACTTATGATGGTTTCTGTGTTCCAGAGTCATGTGATCATCTTTTGCGATCTTCTGACAAGCAAAGTCAATGGAGAAGCCAGATTCATTTAACAACCAATTGCAGTGATTCACTTAATAATTGTGACAAGAAATGTTGTAAAATGGAGCAAAACTCACTTAACAAATGTCTCACTTATCAACATAATTTTTGGGCTCAATTGTAGTTGTAAGTTGAGGACTACCTGCATTTCAAACCTACTGTATGGCCATTTTGGACTACCATTTTAAGATATAGCTCTGCCAAAAAAAAGGCCTTCCATTCTCTAAACATATCCTTGGCAAGAGGCAGATTTTGTATTTCATCTAGTTTCAAATAAATTACTTTTGAGGACACTGTGGGCTTTTTTATATCTATCAAAGATGTGAGTCAGCAGTGGGATGAGTTTATGACTCCCAACTTCCAATATCCTAAAGAAATGGGCATTTTCAGTCTTTGGAACCACAGGAAGACAACAGACTGACTAATAATGAACCATTTGCTACATGATTTCATTTACCTTTTGTCCTTTGATTCAAGGAATTCAATGGACTGCTCAATACATGATAGCTAAACTAAACAACCCCCCTCAAAGTCAAAATAAAGTTATTGTTGAGGAGGACTACAACTTGATTTTGAGAGTCTTTAATATTGCATGATGGACAGACTTGAGCACTACAGGCAATCTAAGTGGGTGGGTTCCTTTCTGGAAAACCTTTAGCCTCTTAAATTATATGTTAAATCTTGTTTGTTCAGCCTTCTTTTTGGCTTGCTTTAATATTCTACCTCCTGGGTGGAGGTTTCATAAAATCCCATTTAATGAGGGAAGTTATCCTTGTGACCAAAATTAATTTGAGACGTTAGTGCATGTATTTTTATCGCTTCTTCTATGAGAATGTACTGTACATGCTGGTAAACTTATACCACTTCCAAATAGAGATCAAGTCTTCAGTGAAGGAGAAGAGGTTTATTTCTTTCTTTCCAACTGGAACCTGCTATAAGAAACAGAGTTGCCAAGTTATTACTGGCAGCTATGAACCTAACAAGGCTTAAGGTGTCCTAGTCTTAGACCTTTAATTCTTTTACCTTAATTTTATTTTTCCTCTTTTGTTTTTCTTTGTTTTATTTCATTCTCTTTTCTTCTTATACATAATTTTAATTGGCAGTTATAAATAGTGGCTTTATTGCTCATTTGAGCCTGCTTCCATGGGTTATTTTAGTGTTGTACCTACTTTGCTGGTCATTGGCTGCAAATAGATAAAACAGCTAGATTAGTTGCAAAGTATCATTTTTAAAAAAAACAGCGAAACAGTGAAATATTGATAAATATTGAATAGAAATAACCACCTTCTTAGTAAAGGAAGATACGGTATAAATATGTAAAATAATAATAAAAAAACTTTGATCTATATTCATTTTCCTGTGCTGTCAAGTGTCATAATGAAAGTCCAAATCCTAGTGGCAGTTTTCTATCTTGATAAACCACTATCCAGCTCACAACAGTAATCAATGTGTTGAAAATGGCTGAAGTTAATGATGCAGAAAATAGCAGCAAAACAGGTTTCCTTTCGACTTATCATTAAACTAATACAATGATCATATATGCATGAGATGACCAAGCTGTCACTGAATTCCTATAGTTTACATTTCATTAAGGGCATCATCTGACTAATTGAGAGTTTCTTTATTGATTTTATGGTGAAATGATACAGTCACTAAGGAGGTGTACAAAGAAAGTTACTTTTCCATATGTCATGTTTCTGACAGTTAGGGTCATGCAGAATTTAAACCAAGAATAAAAGATAGTAAGGAAATAAAATATTAAAGAGCACTTAAGAGGTCAAATTGTACAGGTAGTCCTTGACTTACGAGTACAATTTAGCCCCAAATTTTTATTGTTAGGTGACACAGTTGTTAAGTGAATGTTGCCCCATTTTACAACCTTTCTTGCCACAGTTGTTAAGTGAATCACTGCAGTTAAGTTAGTAACATGGTTGTTAAGTGAATCTGGCTTCTCCTTTCTTGTCAAAAGGTCGCAAAATCACATGACCCCAGAACATTGCAACTGTCATAAATATGAACTGGTTATCCAAATTTTGATCATGTGATCATGGGAATGCTAAGTTCACTTTTTCAGTGCCGTTACAACTTCAAATGGCCACTAAACAAATGGTTGCAAGTTGAGGACTATTTGTATATGTGACACCTAAATTTCTCATAAAACAAACTCAATGGGTTTTTAAATTTCAATTTGTAAAATGACTCAAAGTTATCAATTGTGCTTTTCAGGCTAAAGAACAAGGAGTTTCCATAGAGTTTTAACTATTCCTTTCCAGAATGAAGGATTCTTTGGGACTAAACCTCAGTATTGAACTCCAAATACTATTGTTTGCCTGCATTCCTGGGCTTTATTTTGTTTTTTGACATATTAAATCAATACATTCCACATTTATGCCAAAAGAAAGCTCAGAGATGCACATTGCTTGAACAGCTACAGACTCCTGGATGCTCCAGTTATTGAAAGAGTTTGATCTGAATGGACAGGTCACATCAAGAGCATGCTAAAGAGAGAACATGAGGAATGCAAATCTTGTTCATTGCAGTTTAGCACA
Source organism: Thermophis baileyi (assembly GCA_003457575.1). Taxonomy (NCBI): domain Eukaryota; kingdom Metazoa; phylum Chordata; class Lepidosauria; order Squamata; family Dipsadidae; genus Thermophis; species Thermophis baileyi. Next base: position 4,894,327 of record QLTV01002141.1, read on the forward strand.
ACTTGTTTATGCTTTCTTGAAGGGGTGAACACCACGCTTGACCTATTTGCTGGAATTAACCATGATCTAGGAGGCCATATGGATTTGCCAGATGGCCTGATGTAATTTAATGGCATTTATTCTAACTATGAAGTAAGTGATAAACATAATTAACATTCCTTTAGCTCCTTACTGGATGTCTTTTATTAGTTTCATTTTTTTTCCAATATTGAAAGGTAAGTTAATACCTTGTTATGGAAACACAGATGCCTGCTAATTACCTTGGAAGGTTGAATGCTCCTGAAGCGGAGATCCTCTGCTAGATTCTTACTTACCTGATGACCCCACTGTGAAGATTAATAAGCAAAGCACTAAATCATAATGAGTGTGTCAGTTCTCAAATGTTTTTCAGGTTCTCTTAATTAGTATTAAGAGATACAGAGTGTGCCCACAACATTTCCAATATATCTGTCCTGCTTTGCCATAAATAAGGCATCTTGCACCATATGTGCTGTCTGCTTTATTCCAAGCTATAGTACATCAAATGGTTGAAATCAAACAATCAGATTTTGATAAGAAAAAAGCCACACAAAGGAATAACTCTCATTATTTGAATAGTTTACCTATTTCATCTTCTGCCAATGATTGTTTAATGACTTTATTTCACAGGAAGCTATTTTGTGGTAACTATAACTTCAAAGAATGTTTACTTTTGGTGAACTTACCTGCTGCTAGCAGTTAAAATCACATGATTACAGCAAGATAACAAAAGAATTTTACACAGCTTAATTATGCTACAATTCCTATTTTATATGTACAGTGTAGAAGGTACTCCAAATTTCATTTGTGAGATGCGGAATTTATTTTGAAAACAGAGTTCAAATGTCTGCACTATAATATGAATTTCTAAAGAAGAGTTATCCTAGTATTTTCAAGATGCTAGGTATCTTAAGAGATGTGAAAACATTCTAATAATCTCCACAGTCCTCCACAATCAAAGGACCCATCGGAATCCCAGTTTATGGTGTGAAGTGGAAATTATCAAAATGAATCGTCAAGATTTAATTTACACAGCCAATATAAACTATTAAATAAAATGATATATTAGTTTAGCAGCAATGGGATTTCCACATTAGAGAATGGAAAACAATATTGGATACTGATCTCCTTCTATCTTAGTACAGCAGTTTTGGAGAGCTTCCCAGCTAAAGATCAGTGGGGGAAAAGGCTGGTAAACAGATAGAATGCGAGATCTAATGATAGGCTGCCCTTCTCTTAGAATCCTCCTATCTCCTTCCTTGAAATAAAGATTCCAAGAACTCCTAAAGCTTTTTTGATGTTGCCCAAAGAACTTTAGAATATCCTAAATTACATCCTGATATCCTATTCTAGCTCCATTTACACATTAAATTGTGTGGTTTACTTTACTTGTATGCATGATATTTCCATTCTTGTTAGCCCCTTTTTAATCTCCTTTGCCCAACAAAACTAATGCTTTCAAATTTAGAAGTTCACCAGAGTTCAATATTTTGTGATATTTTGATTCTTTCTAACAAATGTACTACGTGGATTAACTTTGGATTTATAAATTTCTTTTCCCAGACAAAACATTCCACGTATGTTTTTCCTCCTTTTTTCCCCTCAAATAAGTTATTGGTGGGGTTGAAAAACAGTAGGAAAAGGCACCAGCTATTCTCCCAAACAGCACAATTTGATAAACAACTCTCTACAATAAATAGAGATTATTTCTGGGTAAGTGGGTATAGGATTACAGTCTGAAAGCAAGGTATTTTTCTTTTTTCAAGTTGAGGACAACATTGAGCCTTTCAATGGTATAATAGAAACCATACCTCCCAAAGCAAGTGAGACAAATGCAGATAATTTATATTTCAGTCATATTTAAACTATGATTAGATGGTAAATTTTGCAATTATTTTTGAGATATACAGCCAAAGCATTTGGGTGATGGAGCCAGTGGCTTTGGGTTGTGTGCTTTTGTTTTGACCCCATATCAGACAAAAAAGAAGTTTTCTGGTACCTCCTGCATACATAACAGCCAACATGATTGATGATATCCATGCTATCTGGCTATATGATGTGCCAAAGATCTCTTGTATCTCTTTGAAGAACACTGTGATGGCTTTAGGGAATGCATAGGAAAATCCAATGGAGATGAAAGCTCCAAAGACCACGATCCAACCCCATCCTCCGTCAGGGGGAGCATATTGCAGTGCTGTTGTTGAAGGTGGCATTTCTTTTTTTCTTGTAACTATGCTGTAGGGAGAAATAAAATGTTGATATTATGTTTTAAATAGCTGTTTTCCTTTATAGCACACAGTCCCTGGAAATTAAATATATTACTAATTTCAAAAAGCTGTTATTTCCCACACATGAACTGACAATTCATTGTTAAGTTGCCATCACTGTATGATTAAGTACAACTACTTGTCTATAATAGCCAAGGATGCCTTCAAGAGTGGGAGTAGATGAATCTTGGCAACTGCTAAAATCCTTCTTAAGTAGGATGTGACTTTTGCAGGTCATTGATCCACAATACCAAATATTATTTAGCAATTAATCACAGGGGAGAAAGGGATCCTTTTATTCTGCTAGTACCAATCTGCCTCAATTATTTCTGGCAAAGTAAGATTGGCTTATTCAATAGGAGTTTCTAGTCTATCTATGATATGAGTAGACAATATAGTCTACCATCTCAGCCATTGCTTTATGTTTCATTTTAAAAATATCTTTATTTGAAGATAATGATCAAACACAGCTCAAACAATATTGCATTAAGAGACTATGCAGTAGCAACTAATATTAATTTCCAAGTGTACTTGTTGAACCATTAATAAACTTCTATGCTATTGCATTATTATGCAATCCAGGGCAGTGTTTCAATATATTACATAAAAAAATAATGCCATAAAGAGCCATGGAAAACCTGGTTTTATATATCACACTTTAGAGCTGTGCAATGCTTTCTATTTGAAAGAAGATAAGTGATTTGGAATGCACATGGACATATACTTTGCATTTGTCAGAAAGCCTCAAAGCGGATCTAGAGAGCCATGTTTGTAAGTCCAACTGTTGCAGTTTGCAACCATAGCCAATGGCTTACAAACTGAGCATAATGACAAGTTTAACAAAGGAAGGAAGGCTAAACAAACCATAGCTTATTTTGCTGTTTGTGAACCAAGTTGCTAAATTTTTATGAAACAAGAGTACATTTACATGTTGCTTTCATAATGTAACAAATCTCTTGGGAAAGATTAATACACACAGATTTTCTACTCAGGCAAGTGTTCATAACCAGTTTTTTTGGAAATCTCCATGACCTGTAGAAGCATGTTACCTCATAATTATTTAAAATAGAAAGTAATTTACAACATAATTAAATCTGAAGATTCTTGTCTCCACTGTTCTGTTTTTTCATATCAGTAATATGCAAGTTTTATAATAAAACTTAAAAATAAATAAATAAATAAATAAATAAATAAATAAATAAATAAATAAATAAATAAATAAATAAATAAATAAATAAATAAATAAATAAATAAATAAAAATAAAGTTACTTGATAAATACTAATATGTGGTTTTAGTACAAGGTGCCATTTAGACTAGGTGATAATGGTATCACAAAAATATTTGCTGGTTTCTGTGATGCATACATAACATATACATAAAATGTTTTCGATTTTTGTCATGAAATGCACTTTTTTCATAGCAGTTGGTTAACTCTTTTGATCAGTGACACCCTGAACTCATTTGGCTTTTATTAATCAGCTCCACTATTTCAACTTGTCTTGTGAATCTGTAAAGGCATCAGCAGTCAAATAATGATAAACACTTTTGAAATTGGGTATACATATTTTAATTTTGATACCAAATTCTCCAATATTGTATCTACGTATTACAAATTATTGTTACTGATTTTGGGCTTTCAGGATTGACTACCTGAAACAAGGAGACAGGAATTAGGAAGAATAGCTATAGGAGTTTCATAATCCCATTATATAAAATATACCTGTTGTTGATTCCAGGATTTAAGTGCAACAATTGCTCAACTATTTCTTGACATACACAAGTTTAGCAATTTTACAATAAGGGACATATTTGAAAAAAAAAATCAAAAATGGAAAAGTCCAATAAATATATTTATGTTTCCAATAAAATAAATAGGTATTGTATCTTCTTCTTTAGATACTGAAGGGTACTAATAGTACTGAATAGTGCAATATGGCCAGAAGTACTATTAATATTACTATGTATATTATAACAGTACAAAGTCAATATCAAAACCTATTTTTCTTAGATATAAATATGTGGAATAAATTTTATTGAGTCATTGCCATTTATGTTAGGGTGAATTGTCACAGACAAGCTAAACTGAAGAGGGTTATACATAAGGGGTAATTCACTTCCATGAAGATTCAAGTGAAATACCCACTAAGCTGCTTGGTAAAGCAATGTGCATTCTCATTTCTGAGAGTGGAGCAAGCTTGTTACTTTGAATTATTCTCCTTTGTATTCCTCCAATCCTTCTGCTCCAGAGCTCCCCATAGGGCTTCCAGGCTTGCCATCATTGGCAAACACTGGGAGAATCTCTGCCTGCACAAAACTGGCCAACCTTTCTACCAGAACTTTCTACATACTTTCAGACAGGATAACTTCAGTGCTATCCTGAAGGCTGAATGGAGCCATCTCTCACACTAAAAAGGCACAAAGTGGTTGAAGGAGACACAATTTGCTTAGTGGAGGTACATGGTGTTACTTCTTTGTTCTAACAAAGCAAATCACACAATTTTTGTGGCACTGAAGCAATTTTGAATGTCTTTGAATATAGCCATCCACATTTTAATACTGCTTTTAAAAGCCCTTCTTCTGTCATCACCACAATGTAGCATGTGTCTGCTTGTGATGACACTCTGCTTGTGAAATATCTACCCTGAAGGTAGTTTCTGGTGCCTTGTGTACTCTTTTCAGTGCCAGGTAAAGAAGCTTTTTATATTTCTAGGATCTTAATTTGTGAATTGTTTATTTGACTTTTAGATCCAGCACATTTGTTTTGCTCTGCACAGTTTAGCAACTGTTTGTGGGGGGTGGGTAGGAGGGAGTTTTTTCCTCCCACGTTAGTATTCTCTGTATTAGCAAATAAATGAGCTGTTATTATTAAAAATTTCCCTTTATGTCCAGATCCAGAAAAAATGATTGCTAATAATTTTTAATTTATATACACAGGTGGCAGCATTTTATGATAGAAGTATTTTCCATATGATTGATGGATAATGATCAGGAACAATAAACATGAGGCCATAGATCCAGGAATGTATGGCTAGTTAGGACACCAAAATCTAAAAAAAACCACAATGATACTTCAGTTCTCTTGATTTTCTGATTTTTTTTTCCAATTTAATTAGATCAAAGACTGGTTTTCATTTTTCCCCCCAATTTGGCTTTCACTGACAGCTACTGTTTGTATCAGATAAAAGAATATCATGTGGAAAACTGACATCTGACTCTTCCCCCCCCCCAAGACTACCAATGTGAGAATTAAAACTGTCAGGAGAATAACACTGTGTGAATCAGTCCATTGGAGCATTCATAGGAATCACGTTTTCTATTTTCATAATCCCCTGCAGGCTAATGGAAAATATTTTTTTTCTCCTGTTTCCATTGGTAGATATGATGACTTCCATTTACTTTACTAAAAGTTCAGAAGACACCTTGCTTAAGTCCCCAGTAATATTGTAAATAATAATTTAAGAACAATTGCAAAATCATAAATGGGCTATTATTGTATTATTTTATTTGAAACCCTCTGATTGAACAGAGCAGTACGTGCAAAATATTTTTATTTAAAAGAACAGAAATGTCACTTATGAACTGTTTGAAGGACAAAAGAGAGAAGTGGAAATGAATTTCACCCTGTTCCTTATCCCAAACAGCAGCTACTGCATGCAAGGATTGGAGGAAGTAATAAACACATTTTGGCACATGATGTTTTGAACAACTTACAATACTTATGTTAGATTCTGTACATATATTGCCTGGAGTCTTTCTTATCATGACTGAATACTATGAACATCAGCTAGATCAGGGCAAATAAATGCAATTTGGATCCAGCTTGAAAATGTGCAAATGTATGTAGCAATTGCAATAGGCCTGGTAGACAAAGGCAGGTAGCAATGTGCACACATATTCTGCCTTTAAAAAGGGTGAAAGTGGCAATAAAAAGGTAAAGGTCATGACAAATAATTCATCTTGATATGCACTGTAGATTTTAGTCAATCATAGTCAACCTGTTTAGATTGCTCTTCTGCAAATACTTCATTAATATTCCCTGCTTGCCAAGTGACAAAATCAACCCTCAGTGCAATAAATAGCTTGTCAGGAGAAACTAAAAATGCCTAACTCTCTGTCCCATTTTCTTTGGATGTATTAGTTCTATTATGATAATTTCCCAGATTGAATGTTCATGGGTGCCTTTAGATGTGAAAGTGAAACATCTGGCAAAATTGTCATACAAGCTGAACCAAGACTACCTTTCGGAACAAGCATTTGGACAGATAATGCACATCACACAATGTAAAGGAAATTAAACATAAATAAAGAACTAGAGAACTAGAAATGTAATTATTAGTTATTTATATTGAGAAAGAAGTACTACAAGTAGTCCTTGACTTATGACCATTATACTCATTACTCATTAAGAAAATGTATGACCTAATATAAAGATGTAGAAGTTGTGATAGATAGATAGATAGATAGATAGATAGATAGATAGATAGATAGATAGATAGATAGAGATATATAGATATAGATATATAATGTAATATAAAGAAACTTTATAATAATAATTTAAAATGCTAATTAACAACAAAGAAACTTAAAACCAATCTAAAATTCAAGAAGAGGATACCAGCTAAGTACAAAGGCCAACCTTTCCCTGTGGTATACCATGGATTGATTGCTCAAGAGCAACCTTCAACAACCAAGGATGGATTTCTTCTCTAATCTTTAATTATAATGGCTTATACTATGTCTGCTAAATGAACTGTTTGATTCAGACTCAATTTAATTTTATGGCAATGATAATAATGGTAATGTTGATTATTCAAAAGTGTACATAGTCTTCTCTGATCTTAATATCAAACGCTCTTGTGAATTTTATGCTATTATCTACCTTGGCCTTTTTAAGCAGTAGCCATGTTATAAATGCAATTATTTATGAATTAATGTTTGCACCCCAGATTGTCAGAAATAGTTTAAGATTAATGCTGACAAAACATCATTTTTCCATTCAAAGATTTTCTGAAAAGCTTTAAAATTGGCCCCAAAATGATCATAGAGATTTTCTATATTTGTTTTAATACAGTTTGTTCACCATACTTTTATAGGTCTAGCTATTACCTATCAATAAAACAGAAATTCTGATCCAGTATTTAGTCTATATTAATCATTCTAATTGGTCTTTATCAACATGAAGCACATCAACCAGTACTGTAGCAATGGATTTGCAGGAAAACATTCACAGCAATATTTAAAGAAAAGAGAAACAATACAGATTTGCTGACAAACTCAACAAAAATTAAGAGTTAAATTGTTAGGAATATCTGAATTTAGAAAATGAATGCAATTTTTGTGGATAATGAAATCACAACCATGAACTTAATGGTGGAATGTTTTACTTAGGGTGATAAACTTTGAAACTGAAAATTAATATATTCCCCTCAAGACCATATAGAACATTCATTAGAACTATCTATAATTTAGCATCGAATATTTGGGGGTTTGTGGAGTGGGGCAAAGGCAAATGTAAATGTAAATAAACAACACAGAAACTTTCGGTATTCCCCCTATTTCCAAATCACTAAATTAACATATTCATACATTTTGTACAGAGTACTTTCAAATAACAAGATTACTTAATCTGTCACTGTAAGAAATTGAGGCTTTAAAAAGCAACAAGCATTTTTCTTTCTGCTTTTAAGTAAAGCAATTTTTATTTACACAAGGCAGCAAAAGCTATCATTAGAGAATATAAAAGATAAAGACCGTTCTAATCTTTTAGGAATGTCAGAAGAAACTCCCTTGTTATTTTACAAATAACGTCTGTATCTAATTTTCAGGCCAAATGTGGGCAGCATGAAAAGAAACACAATAACACAGTCCTACTACTGTTCCCAACAAATACTATTCAGAACTTTGGTCCCTCAGATTATAGCCATCATATGTTTATTTTATTTATTTATCAAATTTATATGGCCACCCATCTCATTTATATGCAAGCCTGATCACACTTAACTATAGCTCCTAACAGCTATAACCAGCACAGACCAATAAGAAGGCACGTTGGTAGTTCACATTCAGCAACATTTGAATTGCCACAAATTCCAGCTATCTAATTTAGAGTGAATCATATGCTTAGCACAAAATTGACAATGGCAGCTTAAATAGTTTATTGTAATGGCTTCTTCATGATATTGATTCTGAAATATTTCAACCTTGGACTTCAGTGTTTTGTCACCTTATTCAATCTAAATTCAATTACTAAAGCTATGTGTAAGAGTGAAGAAATTAAAAGCTGTGAATAGAAAACTATTTTAAGAACTAATTATCTCTCAAAAACAATGGAACCAGTTTGGTGTAGTAGATAAAAGCAGCTGGCTAAAAATTAGGATACTAGTTTCAGTTCCAGTCCCTTTTTAGCCACAAAGCCAGTTATTAACAGTAACAAAGTTGGAAGGGACCTTGGAGGTCATCTAGGATGCTCACGCAGGAGACTTACACTAGGGATTCAAACCGCCGAACTGCCAACCTTTCTGATTGACAAGCTCAGTGTCTTAGCCACTGAGCCACCTAGTCATGCTAGTTAGTTAAGTGACTTTGGGCCATCATTCTTTCTCAGCCCTAGGAAGAAGATAACGGCTCACCATTTCCAAAAACCTTAACTGTTGAGCAGGTTTTTAATTACAATGGTATAGCAATAAGTTTAATTAATAAGTAAATATAATAAAAAATAAAATGACATCTATGATAAATCTACACACACATTTTGTCACATACATTAATCACATGGTACATTTTATTTTATTGATCAAAATGAATAGTTTTGAAAGTATGAAGTGAAATGGTATATGTGGAAAAAAAATAAAAAGGAGTGATTTTAAGTGCTTAATCCCAAAGGAAAATTGTAAAAAAGATTCAGTCACTATTGTCAAAGTTTAGCATGCTTCTTCCAACCTCACTCAAAACCTCACCAGGTGGAGCATTGCAAAAAGGTGCAAACATATTGATAAGCTAAACCAGAGTTTCTGTGCTGTTACCAAACTTCTAGATAGATAATAATGAGCTTTGTGAAAATCATATGAAATTTTATAGTGCGCTCTCTCTCTCTCTCTCTCTCTCTCTCTCTCTCTCTCTTTCACAAAGCTCATTATTTTCTGAAGAAAACTTCCTCACACTTTTATCTATCTGGAAGTTTCGTAACAGCACAGAAACTCTGGTTTAGCTTATCAGGATTGATAAGAACTGCATTGACAGGAACAGAATAAAGAGGGGAGACTTCTGTAGAAGATTGCCCTATTAGAATTGGAAAGACTCAGTTTCAAATCTCAGTGTAGTCATGGCTTTTGACCAAATATTATAGCTTTAAGCAGAAAGTTTTTAACATAGTGGTAGCAATAGGCAGGAGATACTGCTCTCTGTCTCTGACTTCAGCATCTTTACTTCCCATTTTTAAACGAAAATTCTAAAGCAGTGGTTCTCAACCTTTCTAATGCCGCAACCCCCCCCGCGCCCCCCCCCCCGCTGCCGTGACCCCCTCCCCTGGCCGTGCCTGCAGGGCGCCGGACAGCCGGTAGCGACAGAATCGGGAGACTTCGCCCGGACGCCGCCATTTGGGTTCTTTTACCCTCTGCGCATGCGCAAAGCATTCTGCGCATGCGCAGAGGGTAGAAGAACCCAAATGGCGGCGTCCGGGCTACCAGCTGTCCGGCGACCCGCAGGCACGGCTGAACCGGGACCTTTTCACCCCTGCAGTGACGGTGGCACCAAGATGGCGGGCTAACGCACGCGGCGACCCCTGTGAAATGGTCGTTCGACCCCCAAAGGGGTCGCGACCCACAGGTTGAGAACCGCTGTTCTAAAGGGATTTTTTTCTTCTGTTCATTTGGATATGAGTAGAAATTTCATTTAAGATGTCTTCAAGAAAACAGGCCAAGTTTTTCCATTATTGTTTATGGTTCTACCTAAATTACAAAAGTAGGATAATTGAGATGATAAGGACTAATACCTAGGAAGAAAATCAGAGTATTAGAAAAATGAATACTTATGATACATAGTAACTTCACATCATATATGGATGTGCAAACACAGCTAAGTTTAATATCTTCACGAATTTGTCCATGTAGATCTGTTGATGTTTTGTTTTTCAATTTCATTAGTTTGTTATTTCTGTGCTGTCTGTGTAAATTGTTTCTTTATATTTTCAGAGAATGGAGAGAAATTTGTGATGCAGTTTAAAATGACCCATTTCACACAGCTACCGTGTTTCCCCTATAATAAGACATGTCCCAATAATAAGCCCAACAGGGCTTTTTGGGACATGCGTTGAAATAAGCCCCCCCCCAAAAAAGGCCCCTACCCAACTACGTACATGCACCCCCTGCCCCATCTGCCACCCCCAAATTGTGCCCGAACATCTTACCAGAGTCTGGCAGCTCGCCGCTTCTCTTTCTCGGCCGGTCTTTGCAGGGAAACTCCTTGAAATGTAAAGAAGAACTTCTCGCGAGCAATTAACAACTTTTCGCACTTGTGAGAAGTTTTTCTTTACATTTCAAGGAGTAAAGTTTTTCTTTATATTGGAGTTTCCCTGCAAAGACTAGCC
>QLTV01002141.1:4907346-4919470 GCA_003457575.1 Thermophis baileyi
CTGGCCGCGCTGTGTCTGTCGGGGCTGCCCTCGGTGTGGCTGCCTGGTGTCTCGCTGCCAGGCGCCTGGGAAGAGTAAGCAGGGCCTGCGGGAGGAAGGGAGTGTAAGCAAGGGTCCTGCGAGGCTCCCCTCCCCAGGAAGAGTCCGGCTCAATCGCCGTCCCGTCTGGTGACTCCCAAGGCGGAGGGGCTTCCCGGGCATGCCGGCGGGCGCTCCGGTCAGTCAGCGCTCAGGTGGGGGGACCGCGGGGAGATTGGAGTGGAGAGGAGCAGGGGGGAAGGGGACGCCTCCAATGACTGTCACCATAGAGCAGGAAGCGCATTCGCAGAGCAGCCGCTGCCCTGGCTGAGAAGCAGCAGAAGTCTTTCTTCCTTTCTCTCCCCCAAACTCCAGCTCTGTGGCTTCCAAACCCCAGCCAGGGCAGCGGCCGCTCTGTGAGTGCGCTTCCCGCTCTATGGTGACGGCTGGAACTGGAACTAAACAGACCGGCTGAGAGACGCCACGGAGCTGCCAGACTCCAGTAAGACGCGTGTCTCGCAGCCCGCCCCACCTCCTGCACCCCAAAAATAATAAGCCCCCCGATAATAAGGCCAAGGCCATATTTCGGGGGTCAAAAAATATAAGCCCCTGTCTTATTTTCGGGGAAACACGGTATCAACCAGTGCAGGTTCATGAAGGGAGAAAAGCCAGCAAAGTTACATGATAGATATTTCTAAATATCTAATTGGGTTATGAAGAATAAATGTAAGGGAGCAGTAAATCACATTAAGAAAACAACTTAATAGATGTTGCTGATTTTTGTCTGACAAAAGTAGTAATTTCAAATCAATTTGTTGAATCTTGAATTGATACCTTGTTTGGGTGACAATTGTGTCAATCCCACTTATCCTTGCAGCATTTATATTTTAGAAAGTCTTAGTCACTTTTGAGAAAGCAACATAAACAAGAAAGAATATTTTTAATTACATCATTGTAAGCAAGACATTCTGCTTATTCCTTTCCATTATTTCCATAAATATGGCTTTTATTCATTACTATGAGCTTGATCCAGAGTCAGCTTGTGTTTGGGCTTAAGGCAATTCAGTCCCATTTAATAGGATTGTATTCTTCTCAGGTTTTCTGAAAATACTGATCCATTATTGGTAGTTTTCTATTTTGCCACCATTACTGAGTAATAATTTATACTTCAATGTTTCTTAGAAAATATATTGGACAAAGTAACACTTTGAAATTTGAACTTAGGACTTTTGAATCAGGCCTTAAAGGATTAATACATAGTAAAAAGACACTTTTAAAAAATGATACATTGAATTTATTATAGAAACTGTCAATTTTAAATCAGCATGACTATTACAAATAAGAGTTATAGTAGTGCAGATTAGGGAATTCTGCATTAAGGACATGATCTAGCTAAAGTAATAATCACTAATTTCAGCAATAGTTCTTGTGAATAAGAAGGAAGCAAAAAGTATCTAACTTTAGCAGATTGATGGCAATATTTTAGATTTCAGATTAACAGAGAAAGAGACAATTTAATTAATTGCACAATAAACCAAGTAAGTCACATGTATCAGAACATGCAATAAATCAAAGAAAAAAATACATTGAAACATGGAAGACAGAGAACATCTATCTGCATAATGACGTTATTGTCAGTTTCAGGAGAAAAATTTCATCAGATCCATTTTAAAAAGAAAAAAAGGCATGAGTCACTTGTGACTGTCAGATACCTATTTATTTATCATAGCTATCACAGGTTTCTTTTACAATTTCCACTAAATGCAGAACCACATTATGACCTGTGCAGCATGTGAATTGGGCCTGAGCAGATTATTAAAGAAATGATGAGCAACACATAGAAAAACAATAATGATCTTGCCTACCAATCCTGAGATTGGCAAGTTGATCAGGTGAACGAGGATGATCAGGAGAGTAGAACCTTAGCCCCATGAAGAGCCTATGAAAGTACTGGAAATGCTTAGCTTTAAGAAGATAAGTCTGAGGAGGTTTTCTTCTAATATCAAAAGACATCAGGCAGAAAAAAATTGACCTGTTCTTTATCATGTGGAATTAAAGTGAGAGGAATAGCAAGCTAACAACAACAACAACAACCCCCTCCCAAGGAGCTTTACCAGTGGTGGGATTCAAATAATTTAACAACCAGTTCTCTGCCTGGATCCTGGGCACTGCGCTGCAATTGAGAAACGGGAAACGGAGCGGCCGGCGTGAGGGAAGGAGGAGGCCCCTTTCCCTCTTTCTTCTCCCTGCTCTTCCTCCTTCCCTCACACCAGCAGCTCCATTTCCCATTTCTTCATTGCAGCGCCATGCCGGACCGTGGAGTTTGCCCCACCTACCACCGCCCAGATGCCCTTGCCTCCCCAAAGCATTTCTAATTTGATTTCCAGCTCCATCACGTTTCTCTATCGCGTTTCTCACCGTCATGTGCAGGGAAACAAAAGTTTGTGGGACTAAAAAAAAAGTTCAATAAATCAATTCCAACTTTGCGAGATCTTTTTTTCCCCGCAAGAAGTTGGAAATGATTGATTGAACTTTTTTTCAATTGGTGAGAAACGCAATGGAGAAACACGATGGAGCTGGAAATCAGGTTAGCAAAGAAATGCTTGGGGGAAGCGAGGACATCTGGGCACCAGGCGCTGAAACGGGTCCGTCTCTCTCCAGCAGCTGCCCAGGTCCGCTGGAAGGAAGGCCGGCATCTACTGGCATTTAAACGTGGCAGCATTCCAGCTCTGGCCAGGAAGGGCAGCTGGCATGGGTGCTGCAGGCAGGACGCCCACTCACTTCAGCACCCTTCCCAACCCTCTGTCACTCTGCCAGTGCTTTGGCCCTGGGCTGCCGCCTTATGTGCAGCCCTCCCCCACCCCAGCTGCCTGCTGTAAAGTAAGACAGTTTTCACGTCTCTATTTGGTTTCTGTTGCTCCTCTCTTGGATTGTGGGGAGGGTTTTTTTCCCCACCTGGAAGGAAGTTGAACGAAAACCAGACGTGTTCTGGAAAACACAGATTTATCATAACCGGTTTGCCGAACTCAACAAAAAATTGGTTCTGCCAAACAGGTGCAAACTGGCTGAATACCACCACTGGTTTTACCTTGTCATGATGGGGAGGAGGCTTGTGTGCTCTGCAGACTAAACTTGCTCCAAACCCATTTAACTATGGTGAAAACACCTCAAGTGAATTCTATGCCAGATAGAGTATTGCCCGGATCAACAAGACGTTGAATACTATGGCTCCCGAGTGTTCAGCGAAAAATATGCTACAGGGCTCAGCTCCCTCTGCTAGGAAACAAAGACATGGAGTTGACAGGTGACTAGAAGATGAATGAAAAATTGAAAAATCTGGACAAAGGAAGAAAATTATTCAATTATGGAAGTTTATTATACATCTGAGCCAATAAAACATGGATTTCAAAAGTGCATGTTCAAGATTTGGAAGGAGAATCACCTGGATATGGAAATCAGTGAACAAAAATTTATGGACCAGAGGTGTGTTATTTTGAAGCACAAGCTCTTCAGTAATGCAGAATTACAAGAGATTGCAAGCAGGGAAAACCAAAGTGGAAAATTCATCTGGAATTAAACATGAAGAAAATTTGATTGGATTTAAGAAATTTGAAGAATTTGAGGCAAGGAAACCTGAAGAATAAAAAAAAATCAGAATTAGCCTGACAACAAGATATGACCTGGAAAACCAGGAAATTGCAGTTGTGGTTGAAGAGCTGAAACAAAGAGTTGTGGCTATTGCAGAAAAAATAAAGCGATGATAACCAAATAATGCCATTTCAGCAAAATTCACAATTTTGAGCAAATCAGCATCATTTCTATAATCTTTGAAAGTGGACATGATGCTACCACAAGTAAAAAACCTAATAAAGAAAATACCCTAAAATTTTGGAGGAACTTGTGGGAAAACAGCAAGAAGCACAATGAGAATGCAAAGTGGATCAAGCAGGTTGAAAGCACTGTAAAAGTGACTAGAATGGAAGATGTTCCCTTAACAACAGAAATGATGCAAAAATAAGCAAAGAAGGTCAATAACTGGAGTGGCCCTGGTTTAGATGAGCTGCATGGATTCTGGTTGAAATGACTAACAAGTTTGCATGCAAGATTAGCAAACCAAATGAATCAGGTTCTGGAAACATCAGAAAGCGAAAAATGGCTAACAACCAGAAGAACTTTTTTGATTCAGAAGGATGCAGAAAAGGGAAATAAACCTAATAATTATAGGCCAATAACTTACCTGCCGACAACATAAAATTACTTACAGGCATTATTGCAAACCAAATTTATGGATATTTGGAAAATAAGGATTTATAAGGAACAGAAAGGGTGTTGCAAAAGTTGAAAAGGAACTAAAGATCAACTGATAATTGATAAACTGGTTTTCAAGAATTCAAAGAAAATATGAACAAATTTGTTTGCCTGGATTGATTGTAAGAAAATGTTTGATCCTGTTCCACACAGCTGGACTGAGAAATGCTTAGACATTTTTGGAATTGGCAGTAACATCCAGAAATTTCTGAAGACTTCCATGAAGCTATGGCAAACTAAGTTGATGGCCCATGGAGAAGAACTTGGTGAAGTTGAAATCAAATGAGGAATCTTCCAAGGTGACACATTGTCACCTCTTATTTGTACTTTCAATGGCACCACTAACAAGCATTTTGAACAAGACAATCTGTGGCTATGAATTGGCTAAAATAGGGTTGAAAATTTCCCATTTTCTCTATTTAACAATTTAAAATTGTTTGGAGAAACAAAAGCTGAATTGAGCTCACTACTGAAAAGCACTGAGGGGTTTAGCAGAGACATTGAGATGCAATTTGGCATTAACAAATGTGCAACAATTGCTGTTAATAGCAATAGCATTTAGACTTATATACAGCTTCACAGTGCTTTACAGTCCTCTCTAAATGGTTTTACATAGTCAGCATATTGCCCCCAACAATCTGGGTCCTCATTTTACTGACCTTGGAAGGATGGAAGGCTGAGTCAACCTTGAGCCTGGTGAGATTCAAACTGCCAAATTGCATCAGCTGAAGTAGTACTGCATTCTAACCACTGCTCCACAGCTTTAATGCAGGAAAAATTGTTGAAGAAGTTGAAGAAGATGGATCTGAACTTGATAATGAAGAGTTGATAAAAGCAGTAACACCAAAAGAATGGTACAAGTACTTAGGAGTTTTGGAAGCTAACATGGAGCTGGTTGGGATCAGGAAAGAAACTGAGGAAAGAAACTGAGGGCTTCATTTTGGCTGCTTAAGAACAAGCCTTGCAGACTAATTCCATGAAAGGAAAAATTCAATATGTCAGTAACAACAGCAAATGTCACTTATGCAATGAGAAAGATGAAACAGTGGATCATCTTATTAGTGGCTGCAGCAAGAACTCACAGACTGGTTATCTACAACGTCATGACTGAGTTGCCAAAATTATACATTTGGAAGCTTTGCCAAAAATTTGGGTTCGAATGCAGCAAAAATTACTTGGAACATCAAGTTGTCAAAGTTCTTGAAAATGAACAGCTCAAGATCTTGTGGAACTTTCGAATCCAAACAGGCAGACATCTGGCCCACAACACGCCTGACATCACTATTATAGAAAAGAAAAAAGTCTGCTTCATTGATATTGCAATACCAGGTAATGTACAAATTGAAGAGAAAGAGCTGGGAAAATAACAAAATATTGCAGTCTGCAAATTGAAGTTGAGTGATTGTGGAGGAAGAAATAAATGGTTGTACCAATAGTAATAGGAGCCCTTGGAGCAATACCCAAAGGGTTGCCTAGATACATGGAAATTTTGAACTTATTAGACCTGAATATTCTGACTTTTCAAAAAAAACAACAACCCACCTTACTTGGAATAGTGAATATACTGCAGACATTACCTTAACAGCACTTAGGTCTTTGGTTAGGACTTGAACTGTTAAGTTTTTACCAGTCCCAGACTGTGTATTGAATTGGATTAAATCTTAAACAACAACAACAACAACCACAGAGTGGGAAGGGAGCTAAGGTCTTCTCGTCCAACCCGCTGCTCAGGGAAGAAATCCTATACCATTTCAGACAAATGGGTTGTCCAATCTCTTCTTAAAAACTTCCAGTGTTGGAGCATTCACAACTTCTGGAGGCAAGTTGTTCCACTGATTAATTGTTCTGTCAGGAAATTTCTCCTTAGTTCTAGGTTGGTTCTCTCCTTGATTAGTTTCCATCCATTGTTTCTTGTCCTGCTTTCAGATGCTTTGGAGAATAGGTTGTCCCCCCTCTGTTCACAATAAACTCTGTGCATAGATCAAGGGCACTTCCTGGACATCTGTGAAAGAATCTCCACTCTCTACAAGGACAATAAAATAAATTTGGGCATTCATCCTTAAAATGTGAAATCTTTTTTCATACACAGAATCAGTTTCTAGCAGAACTGTTGTATTAGTCCACTGAGAAAACTAATCTATTTGGATGGCCCATATATAATTAATCAACTTTTGTCTGCAGCTTCAAGCCTTTGAATATCCATGTCAAGGGATTTCTCACCTGGACTCTTAAACATGAAAAAGACTATCTTAGGTAACAAAAACCTATTAGGCATGCCATTAGCTTACAATAATGAGAACATATTCTAGCTCCAAAAAATAGTATAAGCCTGTATTTTTTTCTTTCTTAAGGAGTTTCCATTGCTTCTCTCAGCCTATCTTAATGTTTTTGCAAAATAGAAAATGAATGAGAGTCATTTATAAAGTGAAAATGCATTTCAATGTCAGCCTTGCAATTAGAATAGGCAAGTCTTCTAACTTGCCTGATGAGAAAGAGATCAGCCTTTTTAAACAGCTAAAACTTCTTTGCTGTTAAAAAAAAACTAAAGTAAAACTGAACAGGTATGAAAGAGAGAAGTGTTCTGCCCTTCATATCATATATGAGCTATGAGCATTATAAAAAAAATATTCATGTGACTATCATTCTGTGTTCAAGTCACAAAAGCAGTACTGAGGCAATAAATATTATTTTTCCAGAAGCTACAACCTTCAATTTTAGAATGGTAAATCAGCATTTGTGCCCAAAAGCAGTGCCTCAAATGAATACGCAGATATTTCCTGTAGCAAATATCGTAATATGTGGGTATGAATCTTGGGCATTTGCACAAATATTTAATTGTTTGCTTGATTTTATATCTTTCACAATGCTCAGTTCTTTCCCTTGAAGGGACAAAGAAAAATCCAAGCAATCCAGGCAAAATACATTAAAAAAAAAAAAAAGAATGGCACTAGGTTCAGAATAATGAGATCCAAATGTCTACAAAATCTCCTAAATGAAAATTTGAAAGTTTGGTACAGTTATACTCTCTAGAATTGCCTTTGCCAATGTGGCAACCCTCCCATTTATTTGTTTTAATTTAATTGATTTCTATAACTACCATCTTAGTAATCATTTAGGTGGCTCACAATATTAAAACAAAAACATTTTCAAGGGTGTGGCATTTGGATAAAGAATATAGGTCTACATAAATTTATGGAATAAAAGGAATAAAAGTACAAAATGCTTATTAATATACTAACTTATTTTCAGAGTTTTTTTCTCAATTCATTTCCAGGATACTTAAAATTTTCAAGAGCAGTTTAAAGATATAATCAACAAATAGTCACCCAGAGTTACATATGTAAAACAAATGGCCACATACATTTCTAAATAAATATAGAATGAACATCCAGTAAAAGGAATTTAAATGTATTAAAAATTGACCACATTTAACCCCATACCAGCTTAATTCTGACTATGAAAAATAGTTTGAAAGGTTGTATTTAAATTTTTCACTTAGCAAGGCATACAAATGGGGTAAGGTCCTATAGCTCTTACAGTAAAATATGGTGATTAATTTAATAATCACAATTGTACATTTCTGAACTCTGCCAAATCCAGATACTCCTTACAGAAGAGGACTGGTGCTTAAAATTTTGGAACAGAATGTCCTATCATATTCCATATATAGAGAAGCATATGCTAAGATAAGTGTTTTTGAACTTTTCACCAATTGTCCATTTTACAACATTTAAGAACATAGATGTCCTGTATTACAGAACTTATGCTGCCTGAGAATATTGAAGTGATAATCCAATAAGGCAGTAGACCAAGCTGGAGAATAATTTCAGACTTATTTGATAGCATTTTTCATTGCATGAATCATTGTCAATAGCTACAGTACATCAGATTTCTGTGTTCAGATGGAGACAGAATGTTTCTGGTAACTGGGTAATGAATGACAAACAGCAGGAGACAGCCATTACTTTCAAGTCCTGTTTGCAGATTTTCTGGAAGCACCTGGTTGACCACTACAGGGGAACAGGATGCTAGACTGCATGGACCTTTGGTCTGGCCCAGCAGGACTCTTATATTCCTAATATACATTTTAATAGTTTGTTACATATCCTCAGCCAAGAAAAATAACAGTTTATGAAAGAAATATACCAGTTTGGCATTTGTTCTTTTCTAGGCTAAAGTTCATCAAAACACTTGAACTATTTCAGCCATTATACGAACATAACAATTCTAGTCTTTTTAGTCTTTAAGTAATGCTGTATTATTGGACCAGGAGAAAATATGGTGGGAAGGATTGGATAGGCTGTTTCAGGAGAAGAGAGATCTCTAAACTGGTGTTGATTTCCCCTTCTAATATGATTAGCCCATTCTATGCATCAGTTGACCAGATTGCTGATACCCTGGACTCAAGATACTCATGATTAAAGCCTAATCTGTGCACAAGACCATCCTCATCCACGATTTGGTGTTGGATGAGACAGCAGATGTAGCATTTATTAACAAAATGTGGTTTCTCAAAGACACCAATACATGATGTCCATCCAGGTATAGAGGTTTTTTTAACTCCTTTAGCAACATGGTTAGGAAAGAAGAAAGGCTTTGATCATGAGGGCTGCCTTATCTGTGATCAAGAATTCTTCTGTTAAAATATTGAGCTGAAAACACAAACATGGGTTCCTATTTATGTACCTACCACCTGCTGACCAGCAGGATCCTTATGTAAGCTTCTGGATCTGATCTTTGGGTTATGGTGAAGAACCTTCAATGTGGATGATTTAATTATTACTTATATAGTCTATAAACTTCTGAAAGTAATTTCATTGCACCAGGTGGAACCATAAACCTTTCCTGCTCTGTGTGATGGATGCAGTAAGGTCCAGGAGTTCATGCTTCCATGGTATCCATAGCCTTATTTCAAGTAATCTGGGATACAACATATACACCAGGTGAAATTACATGCATTGTTTTGCAATGGTGCTGCTCTACCTTCAAGGACAGTTTCACTCTGTTGTAATGGGGGATGAGGCTGTGTTATTTATTGGATCCACAAGAAGTAACAAACTATACCAGTTATTTTCTTTCTTTTAGAAGCATTGGAGGAAAAATAACTAACTCTAGGCAAGTCATTGATATATAAACTAAATATATAAAAATAACTTACCTTATGTGCGGTCAGAATCTGAAAATAACATTTAACACAGCACAGTACTTAAGCAAAATGGTTTGGTTGAGATTGGCATATATGGAACTGATTGGGGTAGATTGTAGGGGTGACACCGAAATATAATTTTATTATATTTTATTGATCTATATATTAAATTATTGTATTTTATTCCAATTTCATTTTAAATCATATCTTATTCCAATTTCATTTTAAATTGTATTTTATCCAATTCCATTTTAAATTGTTTTTATCAAATTTTAGTAATAATTTGTGTCTGCAACTCTGCACTTTGATATGGCCCAAGGGCTAATCAATAAAGTAAACTCAACTCACCTGGTGGAATTACATGCATTGTTTTGCAATGGTGCTGCTCTACCTTCAATGGATAGTTTCACTCTGTTGTAATGGGGGATGAGAGGATGGCCCAGAGCCTTTGATGTGTGGGGTTCTGCAGTGGTTGGCCTTTAATATCTATATAAGACCATTAGCTGACATTTGGGGATACTGTATTATGAGTATATGTGTAGGAGAAAGAGTGGCAGAACCTGAGGCTGGAGTTTAAAGAGGGATCAGACTAGAATCCCTATGTAGCCCCAAATGAACTAAGTCCAACCTTCCTTGAATTCCATTGACCCTTATCTAACCCAAGCAGGCCATGGTGGCGCAGTGGTTAGAATGCAGTACTGAAGGCTACTTCTTCTGACTGCTGGCTGCCAGAAGTTCGGCAGTTTGATTCCCACTGGCTCAAGGTTGACTCAGCCTTCCATCCTTCTGCGGTTGGTAAAATGAGGACCCAGATTGTTGGGGGCAATATGCTGACTCTGTAGAGACTCTTAGAGAGGGCTGTAAAACACTGTGAAGCTATATATAAGTCTAAGTGCTATTGCTATTAGTTGAGAAGATTTATGTGCATAGGTATGATTAGCAATAAATTAGTTTAATTGGACCTTCACATATGGACCTGATCTTTTGTACCTGACAATACAGATTATACCCAATTGTACATTCAACCCTAGGCTGTAGGAAAGATGCTGCTAATATCCTTTCTCCATGCTTGGAGGCTGTGAGATCTGAATGAGACAGGCTAAAGTTGAATCCAAGAAGATAAGAGTTACTGTTGATATATTGGGGTTCTCTATTGCCACCAGTGTTATCTCTTGATAGGCAGACACTACTAGAGTTTATGGTTATGGTTATGGTTATGGTTATGGTTATGGTTATTGTTCTTGCTTGAACAGCAGGTGGAAGCCATGGTCAGAGAACCTATGTCCAGTTTTGGTTGATATCTGGTTGTGATCTTATCTGATGCAGGAGAACCTGAGTACAGTAATATCTTTATTATCACTCAGATTATTACAATGTGCTATGTATGAGGCTGCCATTAGAGACTACCTGGAATCTGCAACTTATCCAGAATACAATGGGTCACATGTTTACTAGGTTTCAGTGCTAGGAGCACATGGCATGGATTTTGCAGGCTTTATACTATTTGCTAATTGGTTTTGAGGTACAATGTAAGGTTTTGAGCTAAAAAAACATCTATGGCATGGTTCTTAGACTTAAATACTTAGCATTTAGCAATAGCACTTAGACTTAAATACCGCTTCATAGTGCTTTTACAGCCCTCTCTAAGCGGTTTACAGAGTCAGCATATTGCCCCCAACAATCTGGGTCCTCATTTTACCCACCTCAGAAGGATGGAAGGCTGAGTCAACCTTGAGCCAGTGAGATTTGAACTGCCAAACTGAAGCTAGTAGTCAGCTGAAGTAGCCTGAAGTACTGCACTCTAACCATTGCACCACCTCGGCTCTTCATAGTGCTTTACAGCACTCTCTAAGCAGTTTAGAGGGTCAACATATTATGCCCAACAATCTGGGTCCTCATTTTACCCACCTCGTAAGGATGGAACACTGAGTCAACCTTGAGGTGGACAGAATCGAACTGCTGGCAGTCGGCAGAATTAGCCTGCAATACTGCATTCTAATCACTGCACCACCACTGTACAATTTTTATTTTTACATAGATGGCATCCATTGTTATTAATGGAATAAGTGCATATTGGAAGCCAAGGGATGGTTTATCTGAGGTGGTTTTGAAGTTTATATATTCATTAGCTAATAAATGTTAAGCCATTCAATGGAGAAACATTAAGCATGTGATTCAGCTTTTCAGTACTAGGCAGGGTGATTTAAACTTTTCCTTTAGAGCATTCCATTTCATCAGGCACAACAAAGTCATGTAAAATTAATATTAAGCACGGGCCAGTATACATCTTGATGAAATTTTAAAATAACAATATAAGAATTTCCTTCCAATTTTAAGCAAGGAGATGATGATTGTTAGATAGGCGCGGGAATAACAGCCAATACAAGACCCGTTCAGCACTTTATTAACGGCTAGCACTAACTACAGCAGACTGGCGGCTGGCGGCAGGGAAGCCGCCTTTATGGAGTTCCCCGCAGCCAGCTTGGCCAGTGACAACGCTTCAAACTCCCCGCCACTGATTTAACCCAATCAGCGGCGGGTATGCAAATACCCGCTCGTTAAGTCGGTACACAACACCCCTCCCCGCTTAGTTCAGCAATTGTCCAATCCAGTATTAGTGTGGGTGACGTAGTCGCGCAAGTAGACGGGCCG
>QLTV01002141.1:4932477-4948825 GCA_003457575.1 Thermophis baileyi
AAACTGTATCACATTTAGTATGTGAGTGCAGCAACATTGCACAACCTGATTACAAAGCTAGACATGACCGTGTTGCTAAATTAATCCACTGGTCATTATGTAAAAATACGACTTACCTGTATCCGAAAAGTCATGGGAACATAAAGTGGAAAAAGTTATCGAAAATAAGGTGGTGAAGATCTTGTGGGACTTTCAAATACAGAAGTATCGTCATTTGGAACACAACACGCCAGATATCACAGTTGTCGAAAACTGAAATGTACAATTTATTGATATCGCGGTACCAGGAGATGCCAGAGTCGAAGAAAAAGAACTGGAAAAAATCACAAAATATTGCGACCTGGCCATCGAAACTACGTGATTATGGATGAAACATGTGACAGTGATACCCATTGTCATCAGGGCACTTGGCACCATGTCCAAGAATTTTACAAAGTACATCAAGAAATTGCAGCTTCCTGCAATAACACCAGCAGAATTGCAAAAGACTGCGCTACTCGGAACAACATACATTTTAAGAAGATACTTGGTCGATACCTAGGATGCTGGCAGCAACCCGTATCAACCATCAGAGCCATTCAGTGATATTTGTTATACATTTTTAAATGTTCAGTTGACTGAGTTTCATGTTTAATGAATAAAAGATAACAACAACAGCAACAACAACAATAATAATAAAAAAATAAAAATAATAATGTAAAATCCAATTATTGATCAAGTTTTTTTTTTAATTATACAGTGCTTGGCTGGTTTAGCTCGTTCATACTGATTATTAAAACTAATGAGGTGAAATAACAGAATCATCCAATAGATGAAATATTTTTCCTACACTCATTTCTTTTAAAAGTGCTACCTTCTTATTTGATTCCTGTCTGTCAGTGTAAATTTTCCTAAAAACTGAAGTTTTAATATGTATTTGAGTCAGTTTTCAAAAATACCTGCCTTCGGATTAAAGATTGGTCTCAAAAACCTATTTGTATATTTTTATTCAGTTTCACATAATTGATTTTCAGAGCCATTGGAAAATGAGGGATGATGGGAAAGCATCCCTAAAGTGACTGTTCTTATTCTGAAGAGGAAAAAAATACTTGTGAGCCTAATTTAGACAACCATAATATCAGGTCCATACACTTCCTTTTCTGTACCATTCATACAGCTAGTATAAACCTGCAATTCTAAAATATTTTATAATGTCTGATCTGTTAATCACACAAATAATTTTAGTGGATAGATTTCCTTGCATTCTTTGTTCCTTTTTGTTCCTTTCTTACTGACATCAGTGTATGATACCACATATCTCAAGCTTCCAAATGTTTTCATCCACTAGTTTTATGTAAATGTTAAAGATGAGCAGTGAGAGAGACCTAGGGTTGGACCTCTTCCCCCCACCAACACCTCTGAAACTGTCCACAGAAAGAGGAGAAGCACTTCAAAACTGTGCCAGAAAGATATCATGGGTGACGGTATAGAACCGTGATGGTGAACCTAAGGCATGCGTGCCAGACGTGGCACGCAGAGCCCTCTCTGTGGGCACGCGCACAGTCGCCCCAGCCCAGCTCCAATTGCATTTCTCCATCACGTTTCACTTAATCAATTCCAACTTCTCGCGAAAGAAAAAGATCTTGCGAAGTTGGAATTGATTGGGTGAACTTTTTCACTTGCGTGCTTCACAATGGGGAAGATGGGGTCCCGTCCTCCTCCTGAAGCCCATTACGATGCGGAGCCACAATGCGACCCTGCATCTGCTCAGCTTGGAAAAAAAAAAAAAGCAGTTTCTTTTCCTGCAGAGCTGCCTGTGTTGGGATGCCCCGCCTCTCCACCAGCCAGCTGAGCGTGAGCGTGCTGCTCCTGAGATTGTCGGCCTTCGGACATCATTCCCACCACCCAGCACCAGTTCAGGGATTCCTTCACCCCCATGGGGGGGAGAGAGAGAGAAACAGAGAGAGGCCAAGAGAGAGAGAGAGGGAGGGAAAAAAAGAGAGAGAAACACAGAGGGGGGGGAGAGGGAAAGAGAGAGAGAGAGAGAGAAGGAGAGAGAGAGAGAAGGAGGGAAAGAGAGAGAGGGAGGGAAAGAGAAATGATATTACAAAAGTTTTCCTTTTTTATTGTTGCTAAATTTTGTTGTTTCAAAAGCAGAAAAAGTCACCCCAAAGGAGTCTTTGAGGGCTGAAAGCCAAGAGGCACGGATTTCCTCTGCCTTCTGCCTTCCCACCCCGCACTGCCTTCTGCGTTCCCACCCTGCACTGAAGCAAACTAAATGGGCCGGGGTCCCCCGCTAAGTGGCCCTGCCAAGCCCTCTTGTAAACTCCACCAAGCGTGGCTCCAAACATCCCTCCTGGCCAGCGCCAGCGCCGCAGCAGCAACAGGGAAGGTGCGCACCCTGCCTGCTCCACTCTCTGCTGTCGCTGGCCAGAGGTGGGGCTCCATGCCGCCGCCTCCCAGCCAGAGAGCCACGTTTGTTTGCTTGCTGGTCGCCTCCAAGGAGGGAGCTGCGCTCTGGCTGCCGCGGGGGGAGAGAGGGAGAGGGAAGAGGGGATTTTCCCGACAGGATCCAGGTTGGAGTTGCCTTATTTTGTGTGGATCTCTAACGCTTGGCTTTGCCTGCCAGCCTCCACTCCCCCTCCACAGCCCAAGTGGTTGGATTCACATGACACGTGAAGCTGTGCAGGAGAGCATGGATAGATAGATAGATAGATAGATAGATAGATAGATAGATAGATAGATAGATAGATAGATAGATAGATAGATAGATAGATAGATAGATAGATAGATAGATAGATAGATAGATAGATAGATAGATAGATAGATAGATAGATAGATAGATAAGACAGAGAGAGAGACAGACAGACAGACAGACAGACAGACAGACAGACAGATGATAGGGACACACAGACAGACAAACAACATCAGCCATCACCACAACCAAATGAAAAGAGAGAGAGGGAGGGAAAGAGAGAGAGAGGGAGGGAAAGAGAGAGAGAGGGAGGGAAAGAGAGAGAAAGAGAGAGGGGGAGGAAAAGAGAGAAATGATATTACAAAAGTTTTTCTTTTTTATTGTTGCTAAACGTAATATTTCAAAAGCAGGAAAAAAATGAAGGGGCATAAAAGTGCATTTATCACGTTTTTCTTAGAACAAATAGCTGAACTCTGCCTTGTTTATCATTATTTTAGGTAGTAAAACCTCATTATTCCTGTTAAATTGCCATGTTGGCACTTTGCGACAAATAAGTGGGTTTGGGGTTGCAGTTTGGGCACTCAGTCTCTAAAAGGTTCGCCATCACTGGTAGAGAAAGTCACCTAGAGATCCAAGAGGCCAGGATGATTGAGCTACCCCAACCTGAGCCATCCAGAGATCATCCACAAAATAAGTTTATTTTTTAATTATTTAATACCATTACTAGTGAGAAAAATACATGCTATGTAACCATTTTTAAAATACTCAAGGTGAACAAGGTGAAAATAGGTATGCTCTT
The DNA here is from genome assembly GCA_003457575.1 of Thermophis baileyi. Lineage (NCBI taxonomy): Eukaryota > Metazoa > Chordata > Lepidosauria > Squamata > Dipsadidae > Thermophis > Thermophis baileyi. The sequence continues at coordinate 4,935,951 of QLTV01002141.1, forward strand.
GAAAAAATGGCATTGGAAAAAAAAGTTGATTTGAGGTCAAATATATTTGGAGACAAAGTATAACAAATATCTGATTAAGAAGTTAAATCTACATACAATAGATTTCAGTAGTATAAAATATAATAGTATTAGTAACAGGATCTCCTAAAAATAGAATACAGCTATATGGCTGTGACATACAAAGATATCCTTCTGAGATCCCTTTTTCTTAGTTTTAATCATAATCTTTCATATGTGAGATTTATTTCACTGTCAAGCAAAGCACATTCATTATACTTGCAGAACTGCCCTTTAAATCAACTTTTAAAAGTCCCAATATCTTAACAGTCTGCATATATAGGTCCTCTTAGCATCTACTTAGTCTGCTAAACTAAATTTGATCGGTTTCTTCTAAAGCCATCATGCTAGTAAAATGCAATTATAGCTAGTGTAGTTTGAATACAGAGGAACAATATTGTTATCTCTAATATGGCTAGCCAGTGTTTTTGTTTCAAGCTAATTACATTTGCCCACATCAGGGGTGGGTTCTAACTTACCTTGCCGCCGGTTCGCTTCCTCCCGCACCTCATGGGTGCGTGCACGTTGCGTGCTGCGTGGCCACGCTGCATGGCCACATGCATGCTTTGCGTGCGCACGCATGCACAGAAGCCAAAAACAAAATGGCGGCGCCTATGGCGCTGCCGAGAGAGCCGGTTCATGGGCGTGGCCAGCCGGCGATCGCTCCCGGTTCGGCGAACGGGGAGAAATTCCCACTACCGGTTCTAAAGAACCAGTCCGAACCGAGAGCAACCCACCTCTGGTCCACATGAATATGACTCAAGCTGGTTTTCTTTATCTGTTAGCCTGGCCAGGTATGTTCAGGAAAACTGGGCCCTAGATCCCTAAATTATATAAGCTAGCTTGCTGTTTTCATTTCATACCTCTGCTACATTTAACATTTTTCAATCAACTTTTCACAACCAGGTGTTAGGTACATGCTGTTCATGTAAATCATCCTTACCAAACGGGTAACATGAGATCATTAGGGAATGGAAATGGAAATGATGTTTAATGTTTCTGAAGTGAGACATAAACCATGAGACAAAATGTTTACAAATAATTCATATTAGAATTATTTTCACCATAGAACAGGATACATGGACCATCAGTTCAAGGTACTGCTGTGCCAAATGTTTAGCCTACTCTAAGTCTGTCTTATTTTGAAAAGAAGCATTGCCCACCCACTGACCAAGGCAAAATGATTTCATATCCTCTTAATCGTTTCTCTGATTCCTATGGAGGTGGCATTGAGAAAAAAAATCCTCCCTGTTTTTCTTGGGGTCACTGCAGAGGTGGGTTCCTACCGGTTCTATCTGGTTCTTTAGAACCGTTAGTAACTCAGCGATGATGTCATGGAGCCGGTTCTGTCGGTGTCTCCGTGTGCGCCGCCATCTTGGATTTTGCTTCTGCGCATGCGCAGAAGCTATTTTTTGATTGCTGCGGGCGCACACGCACGGTGCGACCCTGAGCGAACCGGCAGCAAAAGGATCCAGAACCCACCCCTGGGTCACTGTATAATTTCTGCAAACAGTAAATCTGACCCAGACTTAAATGAAAACTGCTATCTTACGCACAGTTGCCTTGAAGTAGTCTTCACGATGTAAGTTATTTCTGAATGCCATGAGTATAAAGTTGTACTGCACTGTTATAGTTCTAAAAAGCAAATTACAATATAATGGGAACTGCTTCTGATGATATATGGGGGAAAAATTGTAGTAGACCAAGAACTTTTACTAAATTTTGCATAAAGCAATTAAATGTTAAACCTCCATCTTTTACCAATTAACCCTTAGCCCTTAAACTTAGAGAATATAGAATCATTGCATAGCTTACACTTAAAAAAACTATGAGTCACAGAAGTATATGTTGTTCTAGCATAAGTTACGGTTGTCTTATGTAATGGCATGAAATCATGGAGAACATGCCAACTGTCTGTTCTGTCTATCCTTTTCTTTAGTGGCCCCTACCCTATGGCACACCTTCCCATTAAAATCTACCAGGCCCCATTCTCTTAACCTTCCAGAAAGCCACTGAGATCTGGCTTCTCCCCGAGCTGTTGGGGTAGTAAGATTGGAGCCTGGAGCACTGAAAGGATATACTTTGGATATGGCTACTGGTTGTTCTTGTATGTTCTATTGTTTTATTCTTGTGTTTTTATTACTGTTGTTAGCCACTCAGAATTGTGTCTCACAAGGTGGGCAGCCCTACAAACCTTTTAAAATAAATAAAATAAAATATCACCCCATAACAGACTTTGTAGAAATAGAAAGAGAAACAGAAAGTAGAATGTGCAATCTGTACCTTGACAAATAATTTAATTACAATTATTAGACAGTCCTATCAGTTTTACAATTCTGCCAAAATCTGTAGGGAGCAACCTATCAAATAATTCAGTAAGCAATTTTTAGGAAATCCTGCTATCCATTTTTACTTTAGTTTGTCTTCTGTCTTTCTCTATTTTTTAGTCTACTTTGCATTCTACTTTTCTAAATAACAAAAGAAGTCATAAATTTGGTGGACATATAAGAAAAGTAACATAAGAGAATGCTGGAGAAATCCTGAGCTAAGCCTGAAAACATATTACAGAAACTTACTAAAGGACACCTTAAAACTCAGCTTTTTAAGTATCCCATCTGTCTCTCCTTGTTTTCTTCCAATCTTCAAAGCTATTTTTTCTATAATATCCCAATAGATTTTCCTCACCTGATCTTTTTACAAGGGTTTGTAATGATCAGTACAAAAGGGAAATTTCTTTTTTGTGGTATCATTGATAGTATATCTTCATCATGCTCCTGGAAAGTTGGGTGACCCAGCAAGGGTGCTAAAATACTTTATCTCTTCCCTTACACTGCATTTTTACAATTACTTCCACTAATAAGGAAAGAAAGGAAAGAAGTGGAAGACGAGGTTAGAGACTAGAATAAAGGTAGCTATGACTATGGACACACCTCTGAGCCCTTGGACTGACTCATCAATTTTTTCAGGTTTCTCAGATTCCTTTTGTCCAGCTTAGAGAAAACCTGAGTCTATCCAAAAAAACCTTGGAACAAAATAAGAAATTGGAACTTTCATGAAAGCTACTTCCTGCTTTGTTTTTATTTTACATGCATGACCCATAAGATTGAAGTTATTTCAATTGGGTTTTTCAGTTTAGTTCATAACTTGACTGTTAAAGCTGACAAATATGTTTAGAGTTGTGCTGAAGAATCAATATATGTTGGGGAAGGAATGGGATCACTTGTAAATGGTAAAAAGTTGATTGAATTGGATGCAACTTTTTGTTATTGCTGTTGTGAAGCATTCAGTGCAAATGTAAATATAATATAACATATGATATATGATATGATATATGATATGATATGATATGATATGATATGATATGATATGATATGATATATGATATGATATATGATGGCACAAATCCTCCTAAGTTAAATGATGATTGCTCTTAGAAAATTGGATAGATGACTGCCACTTGAACTGACTTCTTTATCAGGTTTCAGTCATAATATTTTGTGCCTGTCTCAGATGACCTTTTGTTATAAATATTTATTCTAAGATAGAAAAAAAGGGCTCAACTGGTGCTCTTTAAATATTTATTGCTTACTTTTGCTCACACTTACAATATGACATTTCCCACCCAGTCTAAAATAAATAATTATGTTCTGCACAACTAATGGTCTTGAACTAGTGACCTAATGAAGTCAATTCTAGCAAAATAAATAGAAATGGGTGTGGTAGAAAAAGACACCAAAAGGGGGAAAATAGATTTCTATCAAACCAATTGTTGCTAGATTCTTTAATAATCTTTTAGGCTAGTTTTAAAAATGTAAAGTCATTTTTGTCTATAAAATATGACTTTGTAGTTTTAATTATGTTTTTATTCCAGTTTTACTGGAATGCCTTCACTGCAACACTTCAAATGCAAAGTGGCCTGAATTGGTTATATCAGCAAACTGTGGTTCATCTTATTTTTTAAGAAACCAGAGCTTGGTTGAGTTTAGTTGAATAAATGAATGAATATTTCAGCCAAGTAATTTCATTTTTTGTCCTGCATCAACTAAGTCCCATGCAACTGTGCTTTTTATGAATATAGTAGTCCTTGTTATCTTGGATCCAATCCATGCTGAAAAGTTTGCCAAATCAGCATTAAAATATTGGCAGTGCTGAGCATCCGTTCCATGTAAACATTTTTGTCTCTTCCTTATCATGCCATTCACCTTTCCTCATGTCCTGCATAGTCTGCTACTATCTGACCCTTACATATAGACTGTCAGCCAGACATTCTACATCTCTCTTTCAAGGTTGTTCTAAAGTTACTCTGGAGGTCATGGAAGCTGTGCTTTTTTTTATGTTTCTTGTGGCTTTTGTTAGGTCACAGTTTGAGGAAACCACATTGCAACATTATAGCCTTCCGTTAAAACTGCTTATTATTACAACTTTTATCAAAAAACATCCACATTCTTTTTTAAGGCCCAGTTATTTACATTTACATTGTTCTCTTAATCATGTTCATTTATTGGTTTGTTTGAAACTCGTCAACTCCTTACTTACCTTACAATAAATAGGGATTAAAACATTGTTTGACTCAGTCCTGTTTACTTCTCAATTATACATACTATGATAAGACTCATATAACCTATTTATCTATTAGTAGGCATTGTTTTCTGTTGCAAGTCATATTATGGTGCCTCATTGTGAGGCATGTGAATGTGTAATTGTTCTTGAGATATATAAGTGAAGAATGCTGGGAGTACATGCCATTGGGTCACCCAAGACCTGAAGGTTAGCCCAGTTGCTGGCTAAAGCAACTAGCACCTACAGTATATTGGGCAGCAGCGATATACGACTATGCTTGAAAATCACTTGAGGGACAACAGCAAAGGCATCGTTGTGTGCTGTACAATAGAAAGCAATGGTGAAACATGCCTGTGTTTTACCAGGAAAACCACCTGGATAAACAAGATTAAGTGCCAGATGATGGGCCTCTCAGGTCTGATGGCATTGGGAAAAGCTGTGGATTTTTTTAGAATACTGTTGGTGTTTATGATGCAGCTATATTAAAATCTTTGGGACATTTAGTTGCTAATGTTGCAATATAGAAAAAAGAAATCCAAAGCTGTACACATATAATTATATGGGAACATGGAACATAGGAAGCATGAACATGGGAAACCTTAACAGAGCAATGGATTAAATAAATTGGCTACACATTGACATTTCAGGCATCAGCAAAATTTCATATGCTATGAAAATAATGCTTAGGATCAGCCCACACAGATTACATTTCTATGTGGAAAAAAGGTGCCAGATGTTCCAGCCAGGTTTAGAAAAGGCCAAGGAACAAGAGACATTTATTGCTGATGCATGCTAGCTCACTGAGAAAGCCAAGGAATTAAAAAAAAAAATCAATATCAAACTGATCCCTGAACAAACAAGGATACAAATAATTGCCAAGAGCAGTTGAGGTCAAACTAGCCTTTACCATGGTATCAAAAAATAATTTCCCAAATGAATCTAATAGAAGCTAAATTCTGAATTTCCTCATTTTATAACCAAGCATAGGTTTGAAAATGTGGAAAATGTAATCCATCCTTTTGGATAATAAAGTGTAATATAAGGAATCATTAATGAATAATATAAAGTGTCCCCTAGGTCCCAGGTTTCATTGCAGCTTTTCAGACATGCCAGAGGTTAACCAACTCATGGAAAATAATGTCACCTCTTAGAGTGGATGAGAAATAAGGGCAAAGCATTTGAAGTATGCAAGAGTTTGTGGCAGTCACATATACAGTACCAAACATTTTCAGACTATCTCAAAAAGTCTCAACAAATTCAATGGGTTTTTAATACATAATAATAAAACTGTGAGAGGGACCTTGGAGTCCTAGTGGATGATCACTTGAATATGAGCCAGCAATGTGCAGCAGCTGCCAAAAAAGCTAATACAATCCTGGGTTGTATAAACAGAGGCATAGAATCAAGATCACGTGAAGCTTTATAAAACCCTAGTAAGACCACACCTGGAATACTGCAACCAATTTTGGTTACCATATTACAAAAAAGATTTTGAGACTAGAAAAAGTTCAGAGAAGAGCAACTAAGATGATCAAAGGCCTGGAGACTATAACATATGAAGAACGGCTGCAGGATTTGGGTTTGGCTAATCTAAAGAAAAGAAGAATTAGGAGTGACATGATAGCAGTCTTGCAGTATTTGAGGAGCTGCTACAACGAAGAGGAGGTCAAACTATTCTCGGGGTCAAATTATTCTCCAATGCACCAGAGGGCAGGACAAGAAACAATGGTTGGAAACTAATCAAAGAGAGAAGCAACCTGGAATTAAGGAGAAACTTTCTAACAGTGAGGACAATTAACCAGTGGAACAGCTTGCCTGCAGAAATCATGGGTGCTCCATCACTGGATGTTTTTAAGAAGAGTCTAGACAGGCATTTATCTGAAATAGTATAGGTTCTCCTGCTTGAGCAGGGGGCTGGACTAGAACACCTTCAAGGTCTGTTCTGTTCTGTTCTAAACATTACAATTGTCATTTGATAAAGTACTTGCCCCAGTCTCAGCTTCCTCATCCCCTCCCTTATCCTGATTTAAATCCTACATCAATTTAGCTAACCCACCAATTTGACAAAATGAGCTGTAGTTCAAAGCATGTCTTTTAGTAAAATGTGTTAGTCTGAAAAGGTGCTATCTTCTCCCTTCTGATTTTGGGCTCAAGCAAAATAAATGTGTTGAAGATGGTACATTCTCTGGAAAAGTTTATCTTGGCATGGCTCTTTAAAAACTTTCCCAGATTGTCTGCACATATGGGGCATATGTATATATCAGCTGGGATTTCATGGGTGAGAATAACCAGATAAAAGCCTTTAAGCAGCTGTTTTGATCCTTCTGGGGAATGCACCAACCGTTTAAAAAGGGATGCTTCCTTTATGTGCCTGAGCTTAGAATTGGTCTGATAGCTGAAATCTCTTCTGTCATGCTATAAATCATTTCAAAATTTACTTAAATGCAGCACAGTTGAATTTCTTAGGTGTCACACACATGGATCAGCTGTATTCTAACTATAGTAGGTTACAGTAGACCCCAACACAAACACATATGAATGTTAAATGAGCCCTGGTGTCATAGTGATTAAAGTGCAGTATTGCAGGCAAACTCTGTCCGCAGAGCTCAAGATTGACTCAGCCTTCCATCCTTCCAAGGTCAGTAAAATGAGGACCCAGATTGTTGGGGGCAATATGCAAATAAAGCCTACATTGTAAACTGCCCAGAGAGTGCTATAAAGCATTATGGGGTGCTATATAAGTCTAAATGTTATTGCTAAATTATTATTTAAATTACTAGAACCCATCTTTAAACACACTTTTTAGAATTATTTCTACTTTTTTGTCCTTAGCCCACTTTTCCCCTGGACTCTTAAAATGCTGTAAGAAAATATTAGTTCTATGAGACTCTACAGAAACCAAGTTTTTATTTTCTGTTACTCTTAATGACAGGACAGATGCCAACAGTGGCTGCACAGGTCACAAAATTCTTAAAAGACCCCAAATAAAACATTTTTGTTCTAGTAGTCTAACTTTCCTTAAAATTAAAGGTGGCAAAGGGGATAGGGCCATAATGACAATAGAACAGCAATTCAGGCAATGGATAACATTAAAAAACATCAATAAATTAAATGTATTAAGTATAAAATAATAATAGACAATCTATAAATAACAATGTGCAGAAGTAATCCAACAGCAGTATTGTGGGATGAAAAATGACAAGATCAACAGAAATATTTTCAGCAAGCACTTGAATGTAAATTGTACATTATCTTTTTGTTTACCTTTTCAGCCTTCACTGGTATGATATATATTAGGTCTCATGCATACTTTCTTGCAAAAATCCCAGTGACCTTAAATAAGACTAGGACAGAGTTAATGATGGCAGTGAGCATAGGACTGCTGCCAAAAATAGCATTTCCTTATGGCATAATTCTTCCACTTCCTGTTAACAGATACTGCAGTTATGTAGTTATTGTAATGATCTGAATACATTGTGAGCCTTCATTAGTCCTTTTTCAGATGTAATGGAATAGACGCCTTTATATTTCACATGTCCATAACTATATTCTGCAAAGGGAGAACAGGGAACTTGGCACAAGATTGTTATAGTAATGATCAGCCTCGCATTTGCCTTCTTATTTCTTTCCACCTAAACATATGCAAAGGTTATATTACATATCTTAAAACATCAGGGTCTAATGCATCACAGCCTATTTTTTCTGGGACTGACATGTGATACCATCCTAGTCTACCCTGAGGTTGAGTCCAGATTATTGTTCTAGTCAGATGTAGATACAGCTCTCTGGTTGGTGCAAAGTGTTCCTTCATTATAATCAGATAACTAATTTGTATGCACAAGAGTTTTCTTCATCTATGGCAATCAATAGAGGAGCTGTTCTACTCAGGGAAGTTCTGGGTTGAATGAGAATATCAGGCTGTAACACTATACTGGGTCAAGAGTGTTGAGGGGGAGGGTTATGTTGAATCAACAGTAGTACTTTGCAAGAGAATCATTCTAAGCTTCAAACACATTACTTAGACTCTTTGTTATTTAAACAAGTGTCTCATAGATAAATGAAAGTCACAGTGCCCGCTCTGGAGAATTTGTAGTATAATGAGTTTCCAGTCAGATGACCAAGTGATGGCTAACAACAGAATTGAGGGAGAGAGGAAAAATGAATACAAAATGAAACAATCAGGTGGTCTGTTGAAATTCTACTTAGTATGTATACCATGTTAGGTATACATATTCATAGAGATCAATACATTTCGGCTTGTCATGCACATTGCCTGAGATAATATATGTGATAATATAAGCACAGTAGAATCTAAAATCTGTATTAATACTTTAAAAATCCTGCTTTACTGTTTTTTGTTTTTTTTTTTTTAATTTCCACAACAGCAAGTTCTGAATTGCTGTCTCATATTATGCCAACAGCTTTCAGATAGCTCTAGTTTCTTAATTCAGTTTATATTAGAACTATGCCTGGTGTTCTAGAATTGTGTCATGAAACTCAAACGTACAGTATATTATGTACATAACTGATGCTGAGATGGGTTCTTTTCTTTTTACACTAAATAATAGAGACAAGCTGCCAATGATGCCATTAATAACTTCCTTCCTGATGAAAAATACAATAATAAGTGAGCAATCATGATAAATGCTATCCGATTCATAGAATCAAAAATTTATAACTAACCACAAAGACTAGTTGAATCCTCTGTTTGGTAAAGTATATGTATCTAGATTTTTTAATTATATCTCACAGGGCATGCTGTCTGCAACCTTCACCATCTTGTACCTATTCTGAACTTTTGTTCCAGATTGTCATTATTGTATTTTTTATCTACAGTGTCCAGAATTGAACACAGGACTCCATGTGAAATCTGATCAAAGTAGAATGGAACATTTACTTTTTGCAAGACAGGATTTATTTTTTAACAGCTAGTTACTCTGCTCACTCATGTTTAACTGTGATTGACAAGCACACCTAAATCCCTTCCATAGATACTACTGCCAAAACAGATCTCCCCCATCCTATACTTGTACTTTACATTTTTTTTACTCCCATTAAATTCCATCTTATTAACTTCAGCCCACTGCTCAAATCTGTCTGCAGCCCTAGTTCTGATGGTCCTATTTTCAAATTTAAAAAAATAAAATTGTGCATTTTGATAAACATACAGCTTTTCCTTCGGGATTCTACCACATAAATTTGGAAATGGGTGAAAAGTAGTGACAAACAGAGGAGTGTCAAACTTTCTTTGGTCCAAATTATTAGCAATTCTGTAGTGGTTGGACCTGTCCAGAAGTAAAAATAAAAATAAAAGGAGGTACAGAGTAGCAAAGTTGTAAGAAAACTGGACAATAAAAAAGGTTGAAGTACTTTTCCTATATTCTCTTTGTTTACAAGACTTTGGTCATAGGGACCAGTTCAAGACATATTATTGCCTTAGGCAATGAATAATATGGCACCCCTTTAACAGTGGTGGGATTCAGCTGGTTCGCACTAGTTCAGGCGAACCGGTTATTAAATTACCCTCACCCCCGCGATCAAAGTGGATCCTGGGCGCTGCGCTGCAATAGAGAAACGGGCAATGGAGCAGCTGGCGCGAGGGAAGGAGAAGGCTGATTTCCTTCTTTCTTCTCCCTGCTCCTCCTCTTTCCCTCATGTGGATGCTCCATTATCCATTTCTCCATTGCAGCGCAGCACCCAGGATCCACTTTGATAGCGGGTGTGTGTGTGTAATAATTTGCCTGGCCAAACTAACCCAACAGTCTCCCCTACATTGGGCCCAGCTTCAATCGTGCTACCAACTTAATTCCTCGCCCCTCTCACTTTTGCCAGCAGACTGACCAACACCCCCTGCATGCAGCTTCATGGGGAGGGGAGAAATCCTGCCCTCCACTTCCCCCCAATTCTTCACCTTCCCACACAAGCTCTCAGGAGCATCAACTACTTGTCTCTATGGTAACTCCACCTCCTTGTTCCTTGGAAACCTCACCACGTCCAGAAGCCTGAAACAGCCGCGAGACCAATGTGCAGACAAGCACCCTCAGAAACAGCCTTTTGGCAAAGGGTGGAAATTTAATACCCAGTTTGTCCAGGGTCAGGTTGGCTGTTGCGGGAGGCTCGTCCTGCATGTGCGGCGGAGCTGGAGGATGGGGATGGGCCATGCCTCCCACAACAGCCAACCTGACCCAGGGCGAACCGGTTGTTAAATTATTTGAAACCCACCACTGCTTTAACCTATGTACAGAAATTAACTGGGCTGGCAATTGAATATTACTGCGATGCCACTCCACAACAGAATTTTATTGTCCATCTATCTGAAAACAAGATAGCATTTAAGAATTCATTTTGCCTGTTGGCTTGGTCCTATATTGAAAAACTTCAATCTGTTATGAAGATAGATAGATAGATAGATAGATAGATAGATAGATAGATAGATAGATAGATAGATAGATAGATAGATAGATAGATAGAGATGGATGGATGGATGGATGGATGGATGGATGGATGGATGGATGGATGGATGGATGGATGGATGGATAGATATAGATAGACATAGAGATGGATAGGGAGAGAGTGTAGAGCTGGAGGGATAGAGATAGAGAGATAGAGATAGAGTAGAGATAGATAGGTATAGAGGTATAGAGGTATAGAGATATAGAGATAGAGATAGATAGATAGAGACATAGAGATAGAGATAGAGATAGAGATGATATAACAGATGATATAGATGATATAGATGATATAGGTATAGATATATTCCATATTCAAAGACCAAGACTAATTGCATTTCAAGCATTGTGGCAATCTGGAGATTCATACCCATAGAATGGGTAAAAGCCATCTTTTAGCAGTGGCTAATAAAAACAGACAAGAAAATATGATGATAACATTTGTCTACTGACATATTTCAAAAATCTGTTTCTAATTGACAACAATAATTATAGAGAAAAGGTTACTATTAGCAGAGGGAAATCACCTTTTGTAAGACGCTTCCTCTATGGAGCTCCAGAATTAAGAATACTGGGATAATCAGGGCTGTCAATCTTGTAAAAAATCTGCAAAGAAATTATGGTTCTCCAACACATGTGGTCAACCTTTATTCATGGAAAATTGTAAAAATGAAGAGAGAGGGGATGCAGAGTAGCTTTACACATGCTATTCTTTTTGTGTACAACATGTTGGAATGATTACAAAGATTACCAAAAAAATTTTTTCTTGCATTCAATTGTGTTCAATTTTCAGAGACCATCTGGACATGTCCTTGCAGGGTTTTTTGGCAAATTTACAGAAGTGGTTTGCCATTGCCTCTTTCTGATGGCTGACAGAAAGTGACTGGGCTAAGGTCACTCAGCTGACTTTGTGCCTAAGGCAGGATTAGAATTCATGATCTCCCCATTTCTAGCTCCTGATGCCTTAACCACTACATGAAACTGGCTCTCACAGAATGCTTATTTTCTGATTATTCAATTCCAGAATTCTAAAGGCAAGAATGTTGTCATAGTTAGTACATATTGGACCCCATCACATATGACCCATTTTTCTTTCACTCTTTGACTATAAAGCCCCTTCCATTGTTATTGGCCCTGACATTAGAAACACTAGGACTAATATAGAAGTAAGATTTTTCTGACAGATCAGTTGGTAATACAACACCTTACTAGTCAGTGTCAAATTGTTTCCTCTTTCCCTTATATCTCCTCCTGACATGATCATATTAATGGGCACATAGTTATAACCAACTTAACAAACTGTAGCCAATGAGAATAATGTTAAAATACTATATTTACTATATTGATTAGGAGTCAATAACCAGGTATTTCTTGTTAGTATTTCTTTAATTATACTTTAATACATCACATTCCTTTCTTGGCTGTTTGTATAACCTAAAACCACCTTGCTTGCTAACTGTCCAATTGTCCTTCTTGCTATGATCGTATACTTCTTGTTGGTGATGGACCTGCTCTCATGAATCTTTACTGACACAAGGAAAAGATGCTCTATTTATATTTTCAAGCCAACTTATGTGTAAAGATAATAATAATAATAATAATAATAATAATAATAATATCCTTTCTTGGCTGTTTGTATAACCTAAAACCACCTTGCTTGCTAACTGTCCAATTGTCCTTCTTGCTATGATCGTATACTTCTTGTTGGTGATGGACCTGCTCTCATGAATCTTTACTGACACAAGGAAAAGATGCTCTATTTATATTTTCAAGCCAACTTATGTGTAAAGATAATAATAATAATAATAA
>QLTV01002141.1:4951831-4980894 GCA_003457575.1 Thermophis baileyi
TAATATCTTTCAAGGTGACTCATTGTCACATCTGTTATTTGTACTATTTATGATGCCACTAACAAGCATTTTGAACAAGACAAACTGTGGCTATGAATTGGCAAAAAAATAAATAAATGAAAATTTCCCATTTGCTCTGGATGATTTAAAATTGTTTGGAAAAACAAAAGCTGAATTGAGCTCACTGCTGAAGAGCACTGAGATGTTTAGCAGGGACATTGGAATGAAATTTGGCATTGACAAATGTGCAACAATTGATATTAAGGCAGGAAAAATTATTGAAGATGATGGATTCAAACTTGATAATGAAGAGTTGATAAATACCAGAAGAAAGATACAAGTACTTAGGACTTTTGGAAGCCTCTGACCTGTTGCACAAACAAGTCAAGGAAGCTATTTCAACAAAATACATAAAGCGAGTTCAGAAAACCTTGAGATCAAAGTTGAGTGGAGGGAATATCATAAAGGCAATTAACAACTGGGCAGTGCCTGTAATACAAAACTCAGCTGGAATAATTTATTGGACTCAGCTAGAACTTGATAACTTGGATCAAAAGGCAAGAAAACTAATAACAATGCACCATGCTCTGCACGCAAAAAAGTGATATTGATCAATTATACTAGGCAAGATCTCAGGGTGGCAGAGGACTCTTACAGGTGAAACAAACGGTGGAACAGGAAAAACACTGCTTAAATGACTACATAAAAAAGCAAAAAAGCCTATGCTGAAGGAGGTGAGCAAGGGAAACCTATTGAAAACAACAAGATTGAAAGCAGAATATTGAAGGAAACAATTGAGCATCGAGTAGCTAACTGGACGAAGAAGCCTATGCACAGTCAATACCCAAAGAACATTGAAAGAAAGACAGATACAAAGCTAACATGGAGCTGGTTGAGATCAGGGGTGCTGATGAAAGAAACTGAAGGCTTCATTTTGACTGCCCAAGAACAAGTCTTGCAGACCAGTTCCATGAAAGCAAACACTCAACATATCAGTAACAACAGCAAATGTGCTAATGCAGTGAGAAAGATGAAACAGTGGATCACATTATCAGTGGCTGCAGCAAAATCTCATAGACTGATTATCCAGAACACGGGTGTCAAACTCGTGGCATCATGTTGCTGTCACGTGATGTTTCACAACATTTTTCCCATTAGTGGAGCTGGGGTGGTCGTGGCCTGCACATGACACATTCGGCCCATGGGCTGCTAGTTTGACACCCCTGATCTACAATGTCATAATTGAGTTGCCAAAATCAGACATTAGAAGCTTTGCCAGAAGTTTGGGTTCGAATGCAGCAAAAGTCACTGGGAACACCAAGTTGACAAAGTTCTTGAAAATGAACAGGTCAAGATCCTGTGGAACTTTCGGATTCAAACAGACAGACATCTGGCCCACAACATGCCTGACATCACTATTGTGGAAAAGAAAAAAATCTGGTTCATTGATATTGCAATACCAGGTGATGCATGAACTGAAGAGAAACAGCTAGGAAAAATAACGAAATACAATGATTTACAAACTGAAGTTGAGCGATTGTGGAGGGAGAAATCAATGATTGTACCAATAGTAATAGGAGTCCTTGGAGCAATACCAAAAGGGGTGTCTAGATACATGGACATTTTGAACTTATTAGACCTGAATATTCTGACTTTGCAAAAAAACCACTCTACTCGAAACTGCCTATATACTTAGATGTTATCTCAACAGCTCTTAAATCTTTGGTTAGGACCTGAACTGTTAAGTTTTTACCAGACCCAGATTGTGAATCGAATTGAATAATAACATTGAATATCAAATTGAATAATATATAGTTTAATCAAACTCTTCCAAACTGAACATAATATTTATTATGTGCAGACTTTGGCCTTGATCAATCAACCACTGTTTTTACTGGAGAGATGGTTTTAAAAGACTTGCCTAAAGTCTGACTTCAAAACAATAATTATTTTTTTAAAATAACTACTTTAAAAGAAAGTTTAGCAATTGAGAATAGAATATTACTTAAAGAACAATAGAATTAGTAAGGCACAATTGTTTGATACATTAAACGTAATAAACAATACTTACACAGTTGCTGGTTTAAAATTTATCTTTAAAAAACCCCAGCAAAACCCACTGATGATCTTTTTCTTCCTTGCTTCAAGTCCACCTTTATCATATTCTTACCACCAATTGTCAAAATAAAATATCTAATTCACAAAGGCAAATTTGGCAATATCCACATGAAGCTCTAACTCAGTGGTTCTTAACCTGTGGGTCGCGACCCCTTTGGGGGTCGAACGACCCTTTCACAGGGGTTGCCTAAGCACACGCTAGCCCGCCATCTTGGTGACTGGCAACGCGCACGTGCAGGGAGGGGGCGGGGGTCGCGGCAGCGGGGCGGGGGTCGCGGCATTAGGAAGGTTGAGAACCACTGCTCTAACTGAAAAGGCAAGTAAGGATAATGCTTTCCCCCCCCCACTGATTTATAATGTATTATATAAATTTTAAGTACAGTCATCCATATGTACTGGAAGACAGTTTTATTGATCTAAATCTTTTCATTAAGGAAGCAAATTATGTATATATTTGAGGCAAAAGAGAGAGAAAGGAGGGGCGAGGGGAGAGAGATAGATCATAGATTTACTTCCATGTTAATTATATTTAATATTGTAGCTATATAGTATGCACAGTTAAGGAACAAGATTGGTAGAATACCTGTGTCAAAAAAATAAGACAAATTGAACCGACTGTATATTTAGTGAGAAACACAATGACCTAAATTCTGCTCTATTATATACAATATGCTGACTGACAATGAATTTCTATCAGGAAAAATAATCCAAATTCACATTCAATTGCTATGACATACATCGTAGTATATGATTTATTACAATGACCAAATTAACACATTAACACCATGCCACGATTTAAAACTAACCCATAAGCCATGAATTACAAATCTAACTAGTACAATGTAGGAATTCAAGGGGAAAAAAAACCTTCACCGGGTTTAAGACTCATTATTCTCACACATATTTTATTAAGTTTTTTCCTTCTGTCAATATTGTTTACTATCTGGAGGTGTATAAATAAAGGCAGGATATCAATCAATTAAATAAAGATATAAATGTTTTCACTGTCCATTAAATGACTTTAAAAATACTATTATTCAGTTATTATAAAGTTTATTTTTACTAGTACTGCTTAGTAGAACTGCATATGTTCAAGTAATACATCCTTCTAAGGAATTAATTTTCTTTTGGGGAGCATGTTATAACATTAAAGTATTTGGCTTTCCCAGAAATGTCCTCAATTGAAATTTGTTCTGAATCAAGATATTGCCCTCTACAGATTTTGTTGGGTCAAGTGATGAACAAATGATCTTGTTCATCACTTGACCTTATTTTCTAATTCGTCTTTCAGTAGACTCATATCAAATAATCTGATTTCCTATTTATTTGCACTCAAGCATTCTTGGACAATATTAAAACTACAAGGTCAATTCCAGTTCTATAACACAATAACCCTGCTTCTGTTTATTGTTTTCTGCATGCTATGTTCCTCATAAAGCACTTTTCAGGAATCATAAAAGCAAATAGAATATTGAATAGACTAAGTTTCAAGAGATCAATATATTTTGCATTATATACTATGGGTTGGCAATTTTTCAAGGTCCAAGGTACAATAGCATGGTCTAAAGCAGAATCCTTGTGGCCTTTCTTATAGCTGGAAATATGATTAAATTTAACTTCACTAGATTTGTGCAGTCTCATGCAAATAGGGTGAAATGTTCATGTCAAACAAGAAAACCAGAGTCTCATGAGATTATCAAATATTATGAAAATCAGGACATTTAAAAAACACTTTAATTTTGTATGGCTGGGAGTACCATTTTTGAGGGTGGCAGATACTGTTGCTCAGTGTTGCCAATAGCTGTTTTACTTATGCTGGTAAATAATAGAAAAATAACAAAGCAGACCTATCAGATGTAGGTCCACCGAACATCCAGATCCACACAACCCAGCATCTTCTGCAAGCTTCCCAGCAGTCATTCCCACCAGTCATTTGATCATCCACTTGAAATGATCATACTATTTTTATCCTAAAGCAATATTTCTCAATCTTGGCAAATCTAAGATGTATGGAATTTAACTCCCAGAATTCCCCAACCAGCATGCTGCCCTAAAGCAATAATTATCTACAAAAACATATGTGAGTTTCTCTAGAATCAGTTCAGAACAATGGTACTATTTCTGTCTATTTATAAGCCAGTTTCCATAGAATCCCTCAGTTCCAATGGTTTGATTATTGCCTCAGTACTTCAGTTAGATTTATTCAATGGGATACACAGGACTACTCATTAAAATTCTGATCCAGTGTATAAGCAGTATAAATGTAAAAAGACTGTGCAGTTCAAGTGTGCTATATTCTGAGTTTTGCCTTTTTCTGTGGCATCATTAAATAATGAGATGTTGTTTCAAGCACAAACGCTGATGATCCACACTCTTGTCTTTTTCACATTATAAATTTATTATTTTTAGTCCTCACTTTGTAGGATATACATGCATTTTATCACACATCACTCAACCCAATCTAATTCTTCTCTACCCTGTTCTACCTCATTAAACACATAACACATTGAATACAGAGCTTTTACTTTATGAAAACAATGTGTATATATTTGTGTACATAATTTTAAAGTAGCCTTTTATCATAATCTAATATATGCCTATAAATCCTCTTATATTTAGTTGGTCCCAGGAAAATGAACATATTGTAGTCCTTTCAGCAAGTACAGTTTGGAGAATTGATGTCATAGATTAATGTTTACTATTGTGTTGTTATTTGTAAAATAATCAGATTATTGTTTCACAAAAAATTATTCTATGTCTTATATATTGTTTAACAATGCATAAAAAAGTCTAAACAGTGGTGGCAGAATAATTAAAAAGACCTTCTGTTTGGTTGTCTGATAGTTAGAATATTCTCCCTGAATTTCAACTCCACCATTTAAATTAAGCCCTTATGTAATTCACAAAACAAACAATGAATTAATAATTTGTGAAATAAAAAAAAGAATAGCCTAATTTTGGGGATCAAGGAAAAAAGAATTAAGCAAATTCCCTGGTTAACTAGTGCATTTGGCAACTCATTTGTCAAATGTGTGAAGTAACCTAAACCCTTGAGGAGTTTTACTGACATTTCATAATTGTAGCAAATAACATTTCATTAATTACTCAAAGGTATTGTAATCTGATGAAAGAGATAGAGGATCATAACTTTATGTTTTCTTTTCTTTTAAGAATTCATGAAAATGGGGTTGTTGTTTTTTTTGTCCTTTAGACAGAGGTTTCATTTAATTGACAAACCTAGCAAACATTCAAAAGATTATCTTCACTGACAAATGAAACTACCGGTACTTCACAGTCAGTATCTAAAAGTAACTTAAACAAAACAACAAAAAAGAAAATTGGAAAGAAACAGTTCTTTCTTAACTGGGTCTTTCATTTGCTCAGTTAAATTGTTCAGAACACGAACTATTATGACTGATTTCAACTAAATTTATAATGAATGAAATAGAACAGGATTAAATCTGATTTAAAATGTTTACAACTGTACATATGCAACTTAAACATCAGCAAGAAAATATTCACAAAAACATCCATTGCTCATTTCATTACTAATTAATACTTAACTGTTCATTTAAATGATTCTGCAATTATCAAAAATAAGAAAAGAAAGTGATAGATTACCTGAGAGAAGATTCCCGTCTAAATGAAACAATTAACTCTTGTGGCTATGGAGTTTCTACAGTTTGAGTATTTAAAGTCACCACCCTGATTGGTTGGTGTTTGTTTATTTGTATAGAGACAATTGCAAATAGGCCATGAGGATTTTTCTTAGTCAAATCTAGAATAGAATAGAATAGAATTTTTTATTGGCCAAGTGTGATTGGATACACAAGGAATTTGTCTTGGTGCATATGCTCTCAATGTACATAAAAGAAAAGATACATTCCTCAAGAATCATAAGGTACAAAACTTAATGATAGTCCGGGTACAAATAAGCAATCAAATCATATTGGAAACCAGTCAATGTAAATCGTAAGGATACAAGCAACAAAGTTACAGTCATTAGTGGGAGGAGATGGGTGATGGGAACGATGAGAAGATTAATAGTAGTGCAGACTTAATAAATAGTTTGACAGTGTTGAGGGAATTATTTGTTTAGCAGAGTGATGGAATTCGGTAAAAAACTGTTCTTGTGTCTAGTTGTTCCGGTGTGCAGTGCTCTATAGCGTCGTTTTGAGAGTAGGAGTTGAAACAGTTTATGTCCAGGATGTGAGGGGTCTGTAAATATTTTCATGTAAATGTTACTTCACAAATGTACTGATCACTTATAAAAAAGCCAGAGTGGACTGCTATTCTTGTTAAAAGTTCAAATATTTCTAGTCCCAGCATGTTTTTTAAAAAGACATTTTATTCCATGCATTTAAGTACAGCGATTTATGTTCTAGAGTAATTTTGCAACAGAAAGTCACTAAATTATGGTACATGCCCCTATTTCTAACCCAAATCTAATGTAGATGCAGAGAAGTAGAAAACAGAATGCAGTGGAAACAACATTCGTAGATATATTCTTCCAGTATATTGTCTGAACCTAAGAGCTAAATGCTACTTAACTCTGTGGACAACAGTTTGTGTGATGTAGCTAAGGCACATAACTTTAGCCTAAACAAGACTGGTTAGTTTAACGCTAATTCTAATTCTTGCTTGGTCAATTATCCCCATTTTCTTTTCATATTGTACATTAAGTCTCTCAATATATCCCCAACATGGATATGTATGAAATAGGCCAATGTATATATTGTATATGTTAACTTGACAGGAGTTTGGTGTGTCATTTTAACGTTTTTTGCTAATAGCCTGAGATTTAGGAAACAGGAAATTCCATCTAAGAATATCCACCTGCCTTGAACTGGGACAATAATGAAAATATCCAGGGTCTGAAAAACATAAGATGCCAACTCAAAATGTACTAGCACTGATGATGTTACATAGTTTGGCTAATGAAATGTCTGCAAGAAAACAACCAAGTTCAGAGAGCACCAAGGATTCGTCATTTCAACCCTGAGATACCAAATATTATCCTTCATTGGCATAATGTGGGCATTTGGTTTTGTTTAGGGCATTGTGTGAACCTAAATACTGAAGGTTTATAATCAAACTTCATGGCCTGATATTTAATATATCTCTTTGGTACTATACTGCAAAAACAAATTGTAGCAAATTGTAGCCTGATGTGTGAAATCAACCTATGTGTCCTACACATTTTTGTGACATGCTTTGTATCACTTGGCAATCTCAACATAGAAGCAATAGTGAGAAAGTCATTATAATTTGTGGAGCAAAGTGTGGGCGGTGGGTGCTTTTAGTAAGGATGGATGAGAAACGTATCACATTCAAATTTCAAATTCTTTATAAAATGATCAAGCAAACATATTGCATGGTTTTCTGGCTAGGATAAATTACCCGGAGAAGTTTGATAGCAATATTACCCTAAATATATATATAGGTCCCGATAAATTATAGATAAAAATTATCTATATATACTATGAATAATAGCAGACATTAAATGCAAGGTGTCTAGCAAAAGTAATCAATCAAATTAGTGATAAAGCATGGAAAGCACATTGTTGTTTATGCCAATTCAGATTTAACAGAATAACTGAGTTGAAATGGATCTTGGAGTTCTTCTAGTCCAACCCCATACTCAAGCAAGAGAACCTATACCATTTCAGACAAATGATTGTCCAAGTTCTTCTTAAAATCCTCCAGTGATGGAGCATCCACAATTTCTGAAGACAAGCCATTCCACTGATTAATTATTCTATTAAAATTTCTCCTAATTTGTAGGCTGATTCTCTCTTTGATTTCAACAGCTTTTATTTCTTTTTATCTAACATAAAGAAAACCTCTAACATAAATATTTATGCCTAAAAAGAAAATATAAATGTACTTCACCATCCTATATTTACATGCCAAGAACTGTAATGGTTTCTAGAGCTCTAAATTACTGTAGTTGGAAAAGTAGATAGATCCTGAAATTCAGAACTCATCTTTGAATGACCCATCTTTGAAGCCTCAGGTAATTCAATATGCAGCTGTTAGAACTTTAACTGGGGAAAGGAAAGGAAATAACTCCTGGATTATTGCTACATCTTGATTCATTACAAATGTATTTCCCAACACAGTTCAAGCTACTTCTAACCTTAGTGTAAACTAGGTTATCTTAATAATCATCTCTTCCTAAATAAACCTGTTGAACACTCATATCAACACTGAAAGGAATGTTCTTTTCCCCCCAATCAAAGATACAGTGATAAGAACATGTGATAGGGTTTTCTTTGCTTTGGCTTCAACTTTGCCCAATATACTCCTAAAGAGGTTCTGACTGGTTGTGAAAATATTCATATCAACTAGCTTTTTTTTAATAGACTAGATCAGAAATAGTCAAACTGATGTCCTCCAAATAAAAGATAAAAAGACTCTAACCCTTTTGCATGTCATTCACTCTCAATGCACATATAATAAAGCAGCGGAGCTTGCAACATGACAGACGCATGTTGTTTTATTCACTTGCTCCCTTCTGAAATCCCCACTGTGGAAATCTCTAGTGGAGCTGGTGAAAGCAGAAGACCAAACTCAAGCATGCCATAAAAGCTTCAGCCTTTGCTGTCTTTGCTAGGGAAATGACATAAGTGTTGTCATTAGGTTTCTTTTCCCAACTGATTTTTTTTAAAAAAACAGCATTTTAATTTTTAAAAATTAAATGTGAGGCTCTCATGCTACAAAAATACCAATGTTCTACATCATCCTTATTTACAAAAATTGCTATCAATAAACTCATTCTTAGACAACAAAAATGGTAGGTGACTGTTGTTTATTTAGATTTTTCCCCATCTTCCCAGAACACAAAGATAGATCACAAGAAGCATCTTAAGGGAATGGGTTACCTTTTGGTAAATGATCTTTCATGACCGATTTCACCTAACAATCCATCATGTTACAATTATGCAAGTCTTCTTCACAGATATCATTATATATGCTGTCCATATATGGTTACAAGTCCAAACTGATTGCTTCCCTCCCTTCCAGGCCCTAGACTGTCTAGGAATCCTTGTGAGCAATAAACATTTTGAAAAAGAATATAAACTTAAATAAATAAAATAATAAGCATCATTTCTTTAACAGAGTATTTGAAGGGTGCAAAATCAGCAGCAGCAGCAGCAGCAGCCACCATGAATTAGATATCACCAGTAATATCCAGCAGGGGTGGGTTCCTCCCATTTCGGACCGGTTCTCCTGAACCGGTAGCGGCCCGCTGGTGACGTCACGATGACGTCACCAAACCGGATCGGTCGGTGCTGGTCCGTGGGGGCCGCCATCTTTTTTTTACAATTTTTTTTATTTTATTTTTTGGAAATTCCCCCCCCCCCTTCTGAGCATGCGCAGAAGCCGACTTCCGGCACTGTGCATGCGGTCGCCATCTATTTTTTGGCTTTGTTTTTTTTTATTTTATTTTTTAGGATTTTTTGTTACTGTGCATGCGCGCGCGCGCAAAGCTCGTGCACGCAAAGCTCGCGCATGCAAAGCGCGCGCCCACACGCAGCGTGCCCACACGTGGCACGCCCATGCGGTGCACCCATGCAGCACGTCCATGCAGTGCGCCCACACGGCGTGGGAGGGAGCGAACCAGCAGCGAGGTAAGTTGGAACCCACCCCTGATATCCAGTTAATAAAGGCCTTAGTGGCAATGGGACCAGTAGCAGAATTTCATGAACATTTTACCATTGGATTTGGGTGGAACCTGGATTAAAGGCTTGCACAAAGCAAAACACAATAAAAATTAGCTTTACCTCTCAGAAATTTTGCAACAATTAGGAAGGAAGGAAGGAAGGAAGGAAGGAAGGAAGGAAGGAAGGAAGGAAGGAAGGAAGGAAGGAAGGAAGGAAGGAAGGAATCCACAAAATGCTTTAATGAATTGTGTATACAATTCTAACACAAACAGCTGAAGATTTATTAGCTCAGATACTGAGATGTCAGAACTGAGCAATAAAATGGACAACCATATCTGAATGCTTAAAAACATCCTTGAGTTTGTTAAGTAGGATAAAGGTCAAACATTGAAGATGAAGAGTATTTTATTTTCTACAATTATGTAATCATAAAGAAAACTTCTTTAGAAATACCCTATATAATAATATTATAAAATTTCAAGTTAAAGAAAAAGAAAAATAAGCTGCAGGAATAATATTGGAAATAACAGTAAGGTCAACCTATCTGGCCTACAAAAAAAAACAAACCACCATTATTAAATGGCAGCAAAGTGGTAGAGACAGCTCATTAAGATATTGTTGTCATCTAGTGGTCATCTGGATTTTTGCAGCTACTTTTGGTACCTCTAGAAATAGCACAAAACTCATGAGAACTTAAATAATCAGTTCATTCCTTGAAGGTCAGTTATGAATATCTACCTAGAATTTGTCTCTACTTTTATAAGCAAGCGATTTTATTCCAATTCATTGCTGCTGGGTTTACCAAGAGTCTGAAAATTATCTAAAGCAATACATGGAAATAAAACCCTTAAACATGGTATTTCAGTATTGCATGCCACTGTGTTGTGTCTCAGGTGGTATTCTAATACATCCATGTCATGAAAAAGAACCAGAATGATAAAGAATATCCAAAATATTAAGATAGTGTTGATGCAAAAGATCTGTGTCCAAGTATTATGAGGAATGTCAATGTTCCCAAACTTTCTGCAAATGTATACTACTAAACAAAAGTTTGTAAAGCATGACATTTGCAAAGTATGATCCTTTCTGGAAATTAATGTTTTATGTTATTGACAAACTTATCCTTTGGACAATGGAGGAAGATAAAAGCAGATTCTCTATCCTTTACTAAACAATAAGTAAGATTTTACTTGAGGAAAATAAAAATAACAGAAACAGTGCAGGAAATTGACTGTAATGCTGAAGCTCTTGATTGTAAAGGCTTCTACTTATTCAAGCATTTGGACCTGGATTTCAAATAAAGTAGATATAAACAAACTCAGAGGAATGAATAGTTATATAAGATAAATGAATGAGATCCCATAGCTAGAATGCATTTCATATAAGTGTTCCCAACAGGTGTTATGCATGCAAAGGACATAAACTCTGAATCATATTTTGGTCTTCATATATGGATTGCTAAATAGCGCACCTGCTTTAGAAAATGCAAATATTCAAAATAATACAAATAAGCTAGAAAAGTAGATTAAAATAACAGAATGATATTTAACCAGATATTTGAAGTAGTTGATTGGAAATAGAATATGAGGTTTTTTTTTCCAAATAATTGCTGAAAACAGTTAAATGCAATTTTAAGTTGCATCAATAGAAGTAAATCCAAATCATGGGATGTGATTATTCCACTTTGTTCTGTAAAATGAACTGTTTCTTGGGGCTTTAGCCAAGGAAGTAGAGAGTCCATTTTTCTGCATCAATAAACCCAAATAAACATAGCCGTAGATGGAGAAACAAATAGTAGTATTCTCTCTCATCCAAGTAAAAAAACAACCTATATCACCCTCAGTGGTGGAATTCAACCAAACACAAGAAGTTCCGTCCTCAGCAGGGGTCAACTCAACAATTCAAGTCCACCCTTTTAGCAAAACAAACGCAAACAATTATTTTCTCTATAGTGTGCAGTGGAGAGGGAGACCAACAAAAGGCAGGAATCAGCGTAATTGAAGTTCTTCATTTAAAAAAGGGTACATACTTGGAAACTTGACATTTTACTTGGCTTGTTCTTTAAGGACAATGAATTCTTACTTATAAGGAATCCATTCTTTCATCACTGTCCTTGTGTAACTTCAGAAAATAGAAACGAAATAGAAAATGTTTTCTGTTACAGTAATCCTGTCTATAAATAACAATATTTCCCCCCAAAATTAGTTACAAAAATTGTCACTGAAATTATATGTAAGTTTTCTTATTTTCTCCATTTTGTTCTCCTGCACACTATTATAACTACCTGTAAGATATGAAAATGAGAATGGTATTCTTCCTATCAAACTGGTGAGTGTGTTCCAAAAGGCTACTCATAGATTCATCCAATTAGCCGAGAGCCTAGGTGGCGCAGTGGTTAGAGTGCAGCACTGCAGGCTACTTCAGCTGACTGCTAGCTGCAGTTCGGCAGTTCAAATCTCACCGGCTCAAGGTTGACTCAGCTTTCCATCCTTCCGAGGTGGGTAAAATGAGGATCCAGATTGTTGGGGACAATATGTTGACTCTGTGAACCGCTTAGAGAGGGCTGTAAAGCACTATGAAGCGGTATATAAGTCTAAGTGCTATTGCTATTGCTATTGCTAGCTGTAACATTTCCATACATTGGAGATGACATCCACTGGAGAGAGCTGCAATTGTCATATTGTAATATATTCAAAAATTATTACATGAATTCCTCCATGTTTCACAGAAAACTATATTCTATATAGTTGTGCTTATATTAATACTTCTTGTTGCAAACACACTGATGAATTCTTTTTTGTTGATAAAACAAAAAAAATATATAGACCAAAAGCCTCATTCTTCTCTAATACTTTAGAGAAGTATTAGAGTCTTCTAATGCTTTACTAGAAATAAAAAATCTTCTTTAATTACTTAGTTCTAATACTGTGACAACAATATCCTATATTCTTCATATGTCTAGGCTATGACGTATGGTGGCAAGATGGAAGGCTTTTTTTTTTTACAAAGAAAAACATCCAAGCCCATCCACTTTTTGCAAAGTCCTACATCAAGTCTGACAAAAGCATATGTCATGCTCTGGTGAGACCAAGGTTGAACCTTTTGACCATAATTCCAAAAAATGTGTTTGATACAAAAACAGCAATGAAAAGTGCACCATACCCATAGTGAAGCATGATGGTGGCATCTTTATGCTTTTGGGCTGCTTTACTTCAGCTGGAACTGGGGCTTTAGTCAAAATGGAATAAATTATTAACAGTGCCAAATATCAGTCAGTTTTGGCACAAAACCTTCAGGCCTCTTGTTGTGGCCTGTTGGCCGCCGGCCCCTCCAGCAGCCGAATCGGAGGAGGAGGAGGAGGAGGAGGAGGAGGAGGAGGAGGAGGAGGAGGAGGAGGCATGGGAGTCAGGTCAGCATCAGGGCAACCTGGGAGCTCCGAGGGGAAAGAGAGAATGGAGCTGGCAGAGAGAGAGAGAGACAGAGGCAGAGCCTTGGCCATCCATCAGCCCTGAGATGGAGAGTCCACAACCCCCAGGTCTGGAGGTGGTTGATAAAAGAAGAAGAGGAACAACTGGGTCCAGTGCCTGACGCGTGGATGCACAGAAGGCAGAGAAGGGGAGAGCAGTGGAAAGCCATGGGCCAATCCTGGGGAAGGAAGAGCCACCGCTGCTAACGAGGCCCCACCCTAGCTCTGGGGATAAAAGGCAGGGGGCAGTGTTTGTGTGTGTGTGTGTGTGAGAGAGAGAGAGAGAGAGAGAGAGAAAGGAACAGAGAGAAAGAGAGAGATATGTGTGTGAGTGAGAGAGAAAAAGAGAGAGAGAGAGAGAGAAAGATGTGTGTGTGAGAGAGAGAGAAAGAGAGATGAGAGAGAGAGAAAGCGAGAGAGAGAAAGAGAAGTGTGTGTGTGTGAGCGAGAGAGAGAGAGAGAGACACAGAGAGAGAGACAGAGAGAGAGAGATGAGAGAGAGAGAGAGAGAGAGATGAGAGAAAGAGAGAAAGAGAGAGAGAGATGAGACAGAGAAAGAGAGACAGAGAGAGAGAGAGAGAAAGAGATGAGAGGGAGGGAGGGAGAGAGAAAGAGAGAGAGAGATGGAGAGGGAGAGAGAGAGAGAGAGCTGAGAGGGAGAGGGAGAGGGAGAGGGAGAGCGAGCGAGTGCTGGATTAGTGGTCTACGGGATTTAAAATTATGAATTTAGTGGTCCCTGAGGTCTGAAAGGTTGGTGACCCCTGGTCTAGGAAACCTTTGCTCCCTCATTGGATGTTGGCCTTTTGTGGGAAGTATAAATGAAAACACCACTTGAGCTCCTAATTCTTTAACTTTCTTTCCCAGCTGTTTGTAAACTCTTGCTATTGTTTTTCATTCATTGTTGTATCATGGGTTCCCACATGTAGGAGAAGAAAGGGTAGTAACCATGAGGATTATTTTAGTAAGTTTCTCAGTTACATCTTTGATTTTTGCTCCAGGGAGACAACATTGATTGATTGTTCAGTCTTCAGTTTCTGTTTCTGTTCCCCAAAGAACTGAATCTCCTATCATCAATATTCACCATATTTTTCCTAGGGAAGTCCGGGATACTATTCTTCCTGTCACAGGAATGCTGGGTTGCGTCTCCTTTTTAGAAACTATTGATGACTGCTCTTTTATAGGTGTCTGCATATTTTCTTCCAGCGGGAGGCAATGAAAGCAATTGTTCAGTTCCAGAGGGGCTTCACTGGATAACAGGGTAGATAGTAGGGGCTTTGCTCTTGGTCGCTGTTTTCTTCTAAAAGTGAAATGTTTCCATCAGTCTTCCTCTTTAGGGTCATATATACAGTAGGGTCATTTTTTTCAGGAAGCTGTTCCCTATTGTGTTCAATTTGGGTGTATCGGTTTTCTTCTTTTTGTTCATATATGAGGTCATTTTTAAAGAAGCTGTTTGCTCCCTATTGTGTTTAATTTTGGTTTAGTCTTGTTTAGATTGGGGATTCTCGCTTTGTTCATTGAGTTTCAGAGTGGCTAGAGTTGCTTCTAGACCCTTTATTTTTTCTTCTAGTAATTCATATGATTTACATTTGATACATATGTAGTTTCGGGCTTCTCTGGGCATAAGCTCAAACATATGACATATTTTGAAAGTCACTATAATGTCAGTCTCTATGTCTATTATTTTTGTTTGTTAAAAATTGAAAATTTCTAAAAAATTATTTTCCCTGTTCCAAAGTTTGCAATAGCTTACAAAAGTTCTTGACCCTTTTTTCTCTGTCTTGAAAAATTCATATCTTCTCTGTTTTAAGTTTCTGCCTCTTTTCTGTGGTTTTCCCCCCCTCTTAGATCATTAAGAACTTAAAAATTTTAAAAAAATTGAAAAAAGAATTTTAAAATTGAAGATTTAAAATTTGAAAATGGAATTTAAAATTAAAAAGAAATTGAAAAATTGAAAAAATTTAAACATTGAAAAAAGCAATTGAAAATATTAAAGGTGGAGAAAATTCTGAAGTGTTTTATCTTGGTCTAATTTTTTTACATCTCAAAAACTTGGCATTTTAACAGAGATGTATAGATTTTCTATATCTACTGTTTGGTGGATAGGGACCCAACTGTGGGCATTGTCTCTAAAGCTCCTCTCCCTTGTAATTTGTCCTTGAACCAAGAATGGCCTTGTGATTTTCTGGAAATGCGAAAATGTAATTATTCAAAAGGCCTTTGGATATTAATAATAACCAGCTAAAATAGCTAATTAGTTTTAGAACCTAATTTAAGAGATTAGATTATGGATGATATTCTTTTAATTAATTGTATTAATTTTGTATTTTATTTTCTAAATTATGTATGTTGCCTAGAGCAGGGGTCCCCAACCCCTAGGCCATGGCCCACTCCAGGCCATGAGCTGTTCAGAACTGGGCAGCCCGAAGTGGTGGGCACGTGGATGCATCCCCACTTGTGTGAGCAGTTGAGTGCATACTCCATTTGTGCACATTTGCCCACCGCTCCCGTGGAACCACACACACACACCCCGCCAGTCCACAAAGCTGGAAAGGTTGGGGAACTCTGGCCTAGAGTCTATAAGGTTTCAGGTGTTGGACAACTCTCATAATTAAATAAATAGCTTCCATTACCTACTTTTACCAAAATTATATAAAAATATGTTTTGTGCTTTAAAAATTTAGATAATATAGGTCAGCAATATGGCAACTGAAACTTGTATTTTCAACAAAGTTAATTCTCATTCCATTCCATCATTCTTATGTAAAGATGTTTAAGTGACCTGTCCTGTTATATAATAACTGGATGTAAATTCCAGAAAAACAACCAAGAATTTACAAAAATCACAGAATTTTGGAAGTGTTTCTAGTCCACTACTTCTAAAAATGCTGTGTGTTCAGACAAAACACAGAATTTGGGGGTGGGGGAACCCTTTCATTCTGCAGGAATGAAAATATGGCTCAGAATCACACAAATAGTATTTTATGGAAAATTCCTTTTGAATTAAAATCCATAAAACTGGACTTTTACCCCATAGAAGTGAGTACCTAAAATTCATCTTAAGCAGATGAAGTAAATGACTAAAAGAACATGAATCTAGACTGCTTTCCATGAAATGAATCTCTCTTCTTATACGGTAATCCACAATATACTTTGTATGAACTAGTGTGGCATATAAGGTTCTGTATGTAACTATATTGTTTTTCCTTATTTCTCTTTATTTTGTTCTAAATGGTGTTCATTTTTATTGTATCCATTTTATTTTCTTCTGTTTTCTTCATTAAGAAAGAAATTTTCTATCTTCTTCTGGTTTCTTTTTACACCCTATTTGCCCATTCATCCCATCCCATCAATGAAAAAGCCCAATACTGTACCACAGTTTCAAAAGTGCCAAATGTCAACTTTTAAGAGGCTGGCACTGGAAAGGAAATGAGCATAGGAAAGCAACTAGGGTATAGACTTCACAGTACCTTCACTGACACGAAGCAAAATAACATCCAAACTGATTGGTAACTGTGATCAGAACAATATATACTTCCTACTCAAACTTTCTTATAGCGTTCAGAAAAGCTTATGAAAAGACACTCATAATTTTTTTAATAGAAATGAGACAACATTGAATATAATGACAATTAAAAATATGGAGAGACAGATGAATATGTTTTCTGATTTCATTCTATGTTATCTATATTTTTTCATTGCAATTTCAAATAAATGAAGAATCAGATATCAGTTCTGTACATTGAACTGTATTTTAGAGAGACCTATTTTAGAAAGACTCGATATAGATATGCATTAGATATAGATAGTATTTATAAGTGGTAGTCATTTAAATGACTTAAAATTTAACCTTTGAAATCAACATATTGAAGCAGCTGTGTCTTACTTAGCTATTTTAAAAAGATGCTGTGCATATTCTATGGCACTCATTTATTTATACACCCACTCATTTAGATTGCTTATATAAATACATCCTTTTAGATTGGTACATATATTATAATAAACTATACATAGATGAGTATATATTTCCTCTTTCATGTTTAACTCACTATTACCAGAATAAAAGTAATAATTTACAGAGGTCATTTAAGTGTCACTTTATAGTTACTGGGTGATTTCATGTAAAATAAATACGTCATTAGCCTATTTTAGTGAATTAATTTCTGTTTAAGTTTCTGTTACTGTCACTGGTAACCCGACATGTTGCTGTATTTCCATTATAGACAATAAATGTGAAATTAAATTAATTTGAAGTTACATGCCAAGAAATAGAAAGGCAAACTTCATGATGCAATTAGATTACTAATTGAGCAAAAAGGAAATTTGATGATTGTTTACCTTAATATGTAGAAATATATACTGGCAGGCACTTGATGACATTGAGCATTACTGTGTCAGGCTGCATATCTGAACAAGTTCCACATAACCTGACATGCTGATAAGCCTGTTCATGAAACAAGGGAAGCGTATTTCAGCCTACATCACCAGCTGGAATGAGTTGTTATTTAGGTGCTTGAGAGAGGACAAATGATGTGGCTAAAAATGTAAAAACAACATTGAAAAAGATAATGAATGGTGCCTTTCGCTATCTACATTTTACACATTAGAGGCTGTGTCAAGGACAAATTTCTTAGATATCCCAATATGCGAAATATCCAAATAAGTTACAAATGCCTTCAAGCCTTGCAACTCTGTTCCTAAAACATAGTTCCTAATATAATGAACTTTCTTGAGTAGTATCATAAGAATAGATTAGAAACATGCTTTTGAATGATTACCTAAAGCAGATTTTCGCCTGATAAATAAGAAAGATTTTGTACCAAACCAAAGTCCCTATAAACCATTATTTTTCTCTAAAACAATTGGCTGGAAATAGTGACTTGAAAAACAAATAGATAATTCACCAACTGCAGTGCAAAGCATTAAATTTAGCCAATGGGAAGAGTGCTCCTTCCACTATTTCCTTTGCAAACATCAGCTTCTTTAAAGAGGAGGAAATATCTGATTGTGAGTAGAATCAGAACCAAGTGTTAGAGGTAAGCTGAACAATAACATTGAATTGTTCAGATATGCCTTTTTATAACAGAATAACAGAGTTGGAAGGGACCTTGGAGGTCTTCTAGTCCAAGACCCTATACTATTCCAGACAAGTGGCTGTCCAGTCTCTTCTTAAAATCCTCCAGTGCTGGAACCACAACTTCTGAAGGCAAGCCGCTTGTTCCTCTGGTTAATTGTTCTCCTGTTAGGAAATTTCTCCTTTGTTCTAGGTTGCTTCTCTCCTTGATTAGTTTCCATCCATTGTTTCTTGTCTTGCTTTCTGGTGCTTTGGAAAATAGATTGACCCACTCTTCTTTCTGGCAGCCCTTTAAATATTGGAACACTGTTATCATGTCACCCCTTAGTCTTTCTTTTCACTAGACTAGACATACCCAATTTCAACTAAATCATTTATTTTTTTCACTTCTGAACAGAAACTGGACTGTGAGGTGGTAAAATACTGAGGTTAATGTGAGGCATTTACAATTTGTATTGTTGACTAATGGGTCAACATTATAGGTACTTGTAAGCAATCACAGCATCTTAATTTGTTTTGTTATTTGCAGGTATAAAATAAATTCACAGACTGATAAAATATTTACTCTCTTGATCTCCTTTCTGAATGCCTCTATTTTCCATACATTTTTCAGTAGTTCCATTTTCACAAGCAAATACAAGCACTTGGTGCTTCTTCTAGAACATGAGTACTTTCCTGCAATCTTCTCCCACTGACACAGACAGCTAGCAATCCACATTCAAAATATATTATCATTTCTGATATATGCAATAGTCATTTCATTTTTTTCCTCAAGACTATACACTTCTTCCCAATTAACCTAGAACTCAGGATGCACATGAAATAAGTACCTGCATAATTTAATGAGAAGACATACTTTGTTCAAGTGGTATTTAAAACTACCCCTTCCTAGAAATTATGTCAGTAGCTTTTTGCTCATAGGAATGTGGGGTTATTACATGGAATCAAAGGTTTTTCCATACATGCAAAACAGCTTATGTACACACATCTTATTAAGCATAGCAAAATTAGAGATTCAGAAGAGCTTCTGCATTTAATATTTGGGAAATCTGAAAGAAGTTTCTCATTTCTTCTACTCCCCAGTATAATGTATAATGTAATACTGAATATAATGTAGAAGCATATAATTAAAGTATAAATTACTCCAATAAGCTTTGAAATAGCTTGAAAAAAACCTATTATAGTAAAGTGCTATTGAACAGCATATTCTCAAAGACCATCACCAAATCATGTTCAACCTTTATAACTTGTATAGTTTGCTATAGTTTGCCTTGAGCAGCAACAGTTGCATATGGACAAGCCAACTGAATACAATTTTCTATTCGGTTCTGACTGAATTCTAATAAAAGGTTATAATAGATTTCAGATACGCTGTCTGTTCTCATGCAGTTAGCTGGCACTTCAGAATTTCACTGACATTTCCTGACAGTTTGGCTAAATAATCTATTCTAGTCTGGAAAAGGCAACCAATACAAAGATTGTCAGGCACAAGAGGAGAGCCCTGAAAAGGTCAGAATCTAATTGTTGATTTACTTCCTGTATTGATTAATTTGAAAGTAATTACTTTCATGGAACTGCAGATATATACAAATACCTACCTGACTGCCAATGTTTTTTGTTAATCCATCAAAACATGGGGATGCTTATATGAGCAAATTCAAACTCTTTTTGAGTACTGACCCAACCAAAACATCCTCAATCCCCAAATAATCTGATTATAAAATCACCAGGATAATTGTAATACTCTCCTAAAGCATGGCTTAACAGAATTCAAGTTAACAGCTTTAAGTAAAACCAAGTAACCTGGAATTTATCCCAGAATGGTTTTCATTCCCAGTAATTCACCAATTTATCCCTTTGTTTCAATTTATCAAAGTCCTTATAGCCACTGAGTCTCTTGTTCTGAAGTCTGTAACTGCTTTTGAATTTAAATATATCTAGATTCATTTTGATTAGGTATCAACATGTCTTTGTGTTTAAACTCTGGTCCAAAGTAAGATCAACTTGGCTTGTGGGCTCATTTTTAGATCTTATACTAGCATTAACCTGCTTGTGTGCATATGCACAATTCATTTTGGTGGTTAGGCCAATTCTTTAATATAAGTCTTCCTTACCTTTCTTGAAGTATTTTAATACCACATTTGGTAACTTGAAGTATTTTAATACCACATTTTGTCACACCAGAGACAAAACTTTTCCTATTGATGATGTTTCTTCAAAGGATTGTTCCATAAATAAAATAGGTTAATTTATAAGCTCCTTTCATCATTTTTGTTTCTCACTGGCTTGCATCCTCTATTATGAGTTACCAATTCTGTATTTAATGGTGAAGTGAAAGAGGAAACTTAGGACATTGTTAGTAACTACTATTAAGAGATTAGATCAATCAGTGCAACTAATTGGTCAATAATTTATTCTAAACAAGCCTCATTTTGTTCACATCTACTTTTGTTTATCTTAGAATAATCAAACTAAGTAGAAAATCTGTATAGTAAATAGGTATGCTCCAAACCCCAATTCTTGCAGCCTGCCTACCAGTCCTTCATGTAGGAAGTCCAAGAGTCCAATTAACTTTGATATATACAATAACCTTTCAGCACAACATAATATCCAATAGTTCCTAGTTTGTGTGAATATGGATTCTAAGTACAAATCCAAGTGTTGGCAGACTGGAGTAGCAACTGCTCTTGAAGTCCCTCCAAATATTTTTAATCAACTAGGGACTGTATTTTCTTGCATATTGCTTAATAGTTATAATTGCTCAACAATTTTTCATATGTCTATATTTAGATGAATATTTCTACTTAGTCCACTATATTTCAGCACATTGAAATATAGCATTCAGCTTTCATTGACATATAGCTTCACAGAACTTATCTTCCCATTTCCACCAAACCTGCTCCTTTAAAACTTTAACTTTTTTCCGTTTTCAAACACTTTTGAACTAATAGTATTACCATACCATTTGCTAAATTCATAGTGTAGTTGTATGTCACTGTTACCATGTTCTTAACACATGTAAATTGGAGGTGGGTTCCTGCCGGTTCGGACTGGTTCGGAGGGGGCATGATAGTCCAAAGGGCAGAAGTGATGGCAGAGATGTTCTTCTCCTGAACCCCACCAGCCAGAATTCCCTGGCAGACAGACTCTGAGAAATACCTGCTCTGCCGACATACTGTAGGTGGGATGGGCCAATCCCATTGGAATGAAACAGTTCCTCAAGTAACCCACAGCCATGAAGGTCTTTAAAGGTGATAACCAATACCTTGAATTGCACCCAGAACCAAACTGGCAGTCAGTGCAGTTTGCAAAACAGAGGTGTGACAAGGACCACTACAGGGCCCCCAAAAGGTGCCTGTGCTGCCACACTCTGCACCAGCTGTAGTTTCTGAATGCTCCTTAAGCATTCAGCTCCTCAAGCATTCAGTATATTGCAATAGTCCAACTGCAAGATGACTAAAGTTCAATGACTGAGCGCAGGGACTCCTGATCCAGGAAGGTCACAACTGGCACACAACCTGAAATTACGCAAAGGCTCTCCTAGTTGCAACTGCCACCTGTCCTTCAAGCAGAAGTCATGAATCCAGGAGAATCCCAAAATTGCGCACCAAATTTGTCTGGGATAATGCCACCTCATCCACAACTAATGATGTTAAGTTCTGGATCTTGGAGCTCCATGCACCCAAAGCCATTTGGTCTTGCCAGAGTTCAGCCAAAGGATGTTGTCCCCAATTCAGACCTCACAGCGTTCAGGCACTGTGAGAAAGCAGCAACAGCATCACTTGGGTCACTAGGGGTGTAGATTTAGAGTTGGATATTATCAGCATACTTATGATACCTCAACCAATGGGGATGGATGATCTCACCCAGTAGCTTCACATAGATGTTAAAGAGGAATAGAGAGTGGCCATGGGCTGGACCTCTCACTCCCAGCCCTCATAGCCAGCCCAAAAGGATACCATGGTTGATAGTATCAAAGGCCAACAAGAGGTCATGGAGAGAAAGGTTGGTTGCATTACCCTCATCCCGCTCTTATCAGAGACAAGTGCAACCAATGCTGTCTCTGTCCCATAAATGGGCCTGAATCCTGAATGAAAAGCATCCAGATAATCTGTTTCATCCAGGACTCTCTGAAGCTGCCAGGGAACCACCTTTGCAACCACCTTCCCTATAAAGGGCAGATGGGAAACAGGATGAAATTTGTCAAAGCAGGTGGGATGAAGTGATGATTTTTTTAAGGAAAGGGTGAACCAGGGCCTCCTTAAAAGACACTGGAAATGTCCCATCCTGCATATAACTGATACACTTTCACATTAACGCTTCTGGAACTGAAAGCCTAAATTAATACTGCTTAATCTGTATATGATAATGGTTTTTCTATTATTTACATTTGCCATTTTTGACACATATAACTACATCTGTATTTGGATTAATGTAGCTAAAGTTCCATATTTATACTATTTTATTATAGATTAAGAATTTAGAGAAAGACGAATCTAGTGAAAACATGAAAATTAAGAACGGCTACCTCCTCTTCCTTCTGTAATATTTGGATTTGGAAATAATCAGTATTTGGATTCTTACTAATGTTTATTTTCCTGTGTTAATTCTAGTAATAGCGTGTGCATTTTGAATTGGTTGGGTTAGGAGCTCAAGTGCATTTATGTAATATGGCTGATGGGCACAGACTTTGGCTACAATCCATACTCTCTTTGTTCAAGAGACTAATAGGAAAGGGGGGGGCAAAACACTTAAGAACAAGGATCATGTAGACTAGAAGAAGAGTTATAACAAACAAATAAACACATATACAATATATATTTAATCTGTAAATTTCACAGTCAAAATATAAGCCTGCAAACACTACTTGAAAGGGAAATGTCTCCTCCTGGAAAGCTTCCTGCAACACCTGGTTGATAATTCAAATAATCAAATCATACTCTTTATTTAATGACAAGTTGTGTTGACAATTCTTAGAAATAATATGCTAGACTAAAATAGTCCTTGGTCTGATCCAGCAATATTACACTTATGTTCTTATCTCCCTCCATTTAGTGGCATTCTGATTTTGAAATTAAGACCATCATATTCATCCTGAGAAATAGAAAGGGCTTTGCAAATTCTTCAAAAAAGCACCTATTTGGTCATTTTTCCTATATCCTCATGCATGTCAACACATTTTCATATTGCTTCACTGAGAAAAAAAACCAAAGTGAAATTGCTGTGTGTGAACAGGTGAAGTGAAATGATTGTAACCCAGCATGCACAGAGACAGCCATATGAAGGGGGGGGGGGGACACAAAGCTATTTTAATTATCTAAAAAGAGGAGCTTCAAGTATGTTCCCATCTTTTCCTTCCATCTTCTGAAGGATTTGCACAATCCTAGAACAGGGCAGCATAGTAAGTGTGTTAGTCTCAAATGTTTCACAAAGTTTTTGTTGGTTTTATCACCTATACATAATAGTCTTTCCCAAATTGATGCCATTCTCAGTCACTGTTCTGTAGCAGCTGAAGTTCAGAAATTGCCTTCACACAAGAAGCCAATTCCTGTAACTAAGCCACAGAAAGCAGAGCCAAGGGTAGTGCTAACCAAACTTAGCATTTGATGTACATATGCTTCCTAGGACTTTATCTTAAGTGGCTAAATAAGTATATTATGTAACTGGTGCTAAAGTGCTTAAATGTTTTGTTTGGAAATGTTGCAGACAGAGTATGTGGTATGTTTAGAGAAAAATGGAAAGGAGAGTTGCAATTGAACCAGTTGCAATCATTTGATTATTAATAAATAGTTTAATGATGGACATCTCATTTGAGGTGCTCATGGAGTGGGAACTTTCATTAAAAATATCTGTATCATACAATATGGCTGGGGCTTTGCTTAAAATTTATGTAAAATACCAATGTTGCCCATTTCTTCTTTCACTGCTATTCTAAATACAGGTTTGGTGGTTGTAAGGTAGATTGAGTGCAGGAAAGCTTACATCATAAATTGTCACAAAAGATGTCACAAAAATATACCAGGGTGTTCTCTGTTAGTAACACACACAGGAACAAACACACATCCTTCTTCCTCATACACATACACAGAAATTCCAAAAACTGGGCAATTCACTTTTCTCTGACAGCTCCAGAACATTTTACCTAAAAAGTAGTACTTTAAACAATTTCCCCATGGACGGGTAGCATTGAAGCCCCTTCTATGAGCGGGTAACCCCACATGCCCTTGACATCCTTTGGCTGATAGCGATCCCAGCTGTTCAGCGGCACTCCACGTGGCCTCAGATCGCTTCCAAACCAGCAAGAACCAACCGGTAACAGCAAGTCAGTCAAGCCCCCGTCTCATGGCATCCCTCTCTCCACAGATGAATCAAGACGGTGCCTTTCCATTGGGCAGCTTCCACGCGTTTCCCATTGGCCAAGTCCGAGGTGGGGCCTGAAAACAAGAACTGCCCGCTCGTGGTCCAAATCATACGTTTGCGAAGATTTCCGGCACCGAGATTCTGCCACCCACCCAGGGACGTGATAGGAACTAAAGCCAAGCAGAACCAAACGGGTTCGATACACATCGGCCTGGGCAGAAATATACACCTCCCCCGCCCATCTCGGTCAACCGGTTTCTCCCGGAATTGAAGAGGAGGGGGAAAGGGCCGGACTTTCCAACCAACTGGATACGGAGAAAGGACGCGTGATGCTGCGGCAGCTCCTGTCCCCGCCTTAATCGCCGCCTTAGTCCTGGTCCTGCAGCAGCGCACAATTAACGGACTGGCCCCAGAGGTATACACAACGGCGTGCGCCGGCCTTGTCGCCCTCCCCCAAACGACCTGCGGTGCTTATCCCAATAGATTGCCCATTCAGAACTGCTTTCAAGATGGCTGCTTTTAGGTCCGGGTGGAGGGAAACGTGATTGCAATGCTAGAGGCTGTGGCCTCTTATAGAGGTAAAAGTTAAAACTGGTTTTGTTAGTTTCCTAACATAGGGGATTCGGGTGCAAAATGTTGCGGCGTCGGAAGAGGGAGGATGTTAATTTGCCATTCGGCGTGGAACAAGAGGGTCCTCGGCTAGGCTCCCGTATCGCCCCATAGCGTGATGTGTGAGGCGGGGTGGGGAAAAAAGGTGAACTTGCGTAAGTGTCCCCATGCACCCTCGTGTACGCGGCCTAAGAGGTACCTTTTTGTCTACAGGGGCGATTGGCAATTTGACAAGTCACTGGGGCATCTCTGGTCATCTATCAAATGGGAGGGGGGAGGCGGGGTTTGTGCGGTTACCTCCCCTGTCCAAGGGCAAGCAGTTCGGCAAGTGCCGGAGAAGGTGGTAAGATTTGAGGGTTTGTTTGTTCATTCAACTTTGTGGCAGCCTTAGTCCTTCGGCTTGCCAACGGTTCACTAGAATCTCTCCCACGCATCTCCCGCTTTCGCCCACACATACACTTAGCAAAGCGGCCCGTGAGGGGAGGTATCCACATGGCGAACGAGGGGTTTGTCCACCAATCCAAAGCAACGCGCTCCAACCGCAGCAACAGCAGCGAGGTGCCTTCCGTGCCTGGGCTGGGAAACGGTGGCCAGACGGGTCATAACGTTCCTATACAGTGATACGCACTCCGAGGTCAGCAGCGTTTTAGGAGCAGGGACAGAAACACGAAGCGGTAGGCAACGGGCTCGCTTGGCTAGAAATAAACAGATCGCAGGCTGCTGCTACCGCCCCTTGCCTCCACCCAAGCCACCCTTCCCAAGCTGCGCCAAGGGGGACAGGGTTTGCCTTAAAGACCCCACTGCATGGATCTCTTTTACGTTACCTGGCTTCGTCTCTCTCTCTCTCTCTCTCTCTCTTTAGCTTGGGCTGGATTGGCTCTAAGCTTGCCGCTGCCGCGCCGGTTCCTGCTCCCTGTCACTGGGTGAATGGGATTATTTATTTATTTCCCGTGACGTGATCCGCAGCGGGAGGGGGAAGAGGCGGCGGCAGGCGGCTGAGGGGCCTTTTGTGCAGCCGGTCTGAGGCTGCCTTCAACCGGAGGTCGAGGAGGAGGAGCGGGAAGCAGCTCGCGGTCACCCGACCTGTCCTCGCCTGCTTTTGTTGTTGCGGCTGCTGTTGCTCCCGCTGCGAAGGATTGGTGTCAAGGGCAGTCAGGAGCCCGAGTAGCATCCCCCGCCTAGGCGAAGTAGGGCGGAGGTTGCCTGCGGAGGGAGGCGGAGGCGCCTGCTACTGAGCTCCAGTCTCTAAGCCGGCAGCTCTCCCTTCTCGTTGGGCGGCCAAAGAAAAGGTGGAAAACACGACGGAGTCTGGCAGGATGCGGCGAAGGAATTGCGAAGGGATTCAGAAGAGCCCTGCGAGATTCCCGTTGCCAGGGCGGCTGTAACCCAATTGCGGTAATACAGTTCGAGGTGCCGCTTTGCTTAACGCCTTTTCCTTTATTACGAGGGTGAAGCTGCTGCAAAGGCAGAGGAGCCACCCGTCCCGTCGTTACAGCGAGCGCCTCCGCTCGCTTTTGCGCTCGATCGGTCTACTTCGGAGCAAAGACAGCACCACCCTACTTTGCTCGCATATCCGCGTTTCCTCCGATGGTGTGGATGGGCCCTGAGATCCCGGAGAGCAGTTCTCTGCATCTCCCTGCTCAGAGTCAGGATAAATAGGAGTGCTTTTCACTTGTTCAACTGCATCTTAGGTTGTTAAGCGAAGTAAAATTCACGAGCCGCTCTTCGCGGCGGGTGAGAGGGCACCGGTTTCACTTGAGAGGCAGCAAGAGGGCAGACTTCTTGCCAAACTTATGTTAACACTGCAACTGTAAATTCCTCGTACTTTTTACCCTGATTTATAGCAATGTTTTGGGCTAAATCCTGCCTTATCGGGGGGGGGGGGGGCTTGGACAGTGAGCCGCCTCTTGCAAGATTCCTCTTCCAAGTGACTCGGGAGAGTTTCTTGCTTCTCATCCTCCGTCTCCCATAGGCTCTGGAGGGGAGAAAAGAATCTGAAGCTGCTGTCAATACTTGATCTTTCCTCCCAAGTTATAAAGGGCCATTTCAGATCAGTAGAGGAAGAATTAAATATCTTTTTAGAGGATGCTTTGTGGAAAATATTTCTACAGTTCTGCCATCAGTTCTGGTCCCCAATCCCTCCAAAGCTGTTTTAAATTGATTAGCTGTTGCCTTTATTGCCAACAATCCTAGGATGCAGCAGGGTTGCCTTTTTGGTTTATTTTGTGCAGCAGCTTTGAGAGATTGGGGTACAGAAATGCTTTTCACTTTTTCCAACTGCATCCTAGGTTATAAAGGGATGTAAAATGTGTTACAGTGCCTGCCCCCAGTCCACCTTATTTCACTTTAAGTTTATTTATCTGGCAATCTGCACCAGTTTCTGGGAGCTGGAAGAGTCAATCCAGCTCTGCTCTTTGAAAGACCTTTTAGCATGTCTGCAGCCAAACTTTCAGGAGACAAGAATTTCCAAAAATGAAGAAACTGCTTCTGTGCAAGCTTCCCAGAATTGTGCAAGCAATTAAACTAGCCTCACATTGGTTTCAAGTATAAAGCAGCTGAGCCAAAAAGAAATTGATTCAGCTGCTGAAGGATGGATGTGGGAGTAATCCTAATCTGTTACATCATAGAAAGCTGTCTTTTGCTCACAGGAAAAAACGGGCTTGTCTCCTTACTATCTTTACTTTGTATCACATTTATTCTCCCCCATCCACTTTAGAATTCCCACGGATTAAAAAACAACTGATTCAAATTTTCTTCTATTTGCATTGAGATCTAAATATTACAAGACATTTTTAGATAGATTAACCTCACTGACTGTATGTAAAGGTTATTCCAGGCATGTTTTACTATTAGCTACATCTGATATAAAAGAAACACTCCATCCTATAGGTTTTGTGTATTGTTTTAATTCCTATTTTGGAAGTACACTTTTCATATGGGATTTTCACAGAGCCATTGCTATACTGGTAGCATTAATAGATGTCTTTATTTAGACTAAGTTTTAATACTGCCAGATCACTTGGCAAATTGTTATTCTTGCTAGTCCTCAAACATGTGGGGGCTCAAACTCTCTTTCTACTCAAGTACAATAAAATTGCTATGGATGCCCCTTAACAGTAGCGTCAAGGTGGGAGTGGATGACTGAATGTATTCAAGGGTTCCTTTTACCCCCTAGTTCAGGGGTGTCAAACTCGTGGCCCATGGGCTGGATGCGTCACGCCCACCCCCGGTTTAGCAAAGGGGGAAAAAGTCATGATACGTCATGTGACGACATGACGATGCGAGTTTGACATCCCTGCCCTAGTTCCTTGCAAAAATAAAAAATAAAAAAAAATTCCTCCATGGGTGGGGGGGGATCTTAATCTCTGCAAGGTCTGAAAGAAGGGGAAAAACGCTTCTGTATAAGGGAATAAAGTTTAGTTGTTTACAGGATTTCTTTCCCCATTAGTTCCAGTGAACCTAAACCAAGCCAATTTAGTCTAGTGGTTAAGGACTGGGCTAAGAAAGCAGGAGACTGTGAGTTCAAGTCCCGCCTTGACCATGAAAGCCAACTTGGTGACCTTGAGCCAGTCACACTCTCTCAGCCCAACCCACCTCGCAGGTTGTTTGTTGTGAAGAAAATAGGAGAAGGAAGATATGTTGGATATGTTTCTTCCTTGAGATTTTTGTAAATAATAATAATAATAATAATAATAATAATAATAATAATAATAATAATAATAATAATAATAATAATAATAATAATAATAATAATAATAATAATTAATAATAA
>QLTV01002141.1:4981033-5000911 GCA_003457575.1 Thermophis baileyi
AATAATATGTTGTAAGTCAAATGTATGTTTTTGTATATATATGTATGTTTTTAAAGGAAAAAATAAAGAATATTTAAAAAATAATAAAGGCACAATATAAATAAAATAAATAAAAATAGTTCCCATGGACCCTTAGGGGTCTGTGGAATCCAGTCTGAAAAAGCCAAACATAACAGATGATGATTGAATTTATAAGTTATTTATACTCTATTTTTATATTTATATAAACACTAAAGCTACTAAAGATAGTAAAACAAAATGTAACATATACAGGTGGTCCTTTACTTATGACCCCAATTGGGACCAGAATTTCAGTTGCTAAGCAAGGCAGTGAGTCATATCCAATTTTACATCCTTTTTGCCATAGTTTTTAAGCAACTCATTGCAGCTAAGTGAATTATGAGGTCATTAAATGAATCTGGCTTCTACCATTGACTTTGCTTGTCAGAAGCCAGCTGGGAAGGTCACAAATGGCGATCACATGACCCCAGGATACTGCAACCATCATAAATACATGCCAGTTGCTAAGAGCATGAATGACTGTGGGGATGCTGTAATGGTCATAAGTACAGTATGAGGACCAGTCATAAGTCACTTTTTTCAATGCCATTGTAACTTTGAACAGTCGCTAAATGAATGGTTGTACATTTAGAACTACCTGTACATAAAAAAGTATTACATTCTAAATCAAAATTAAAAGCAAAACAATATGTCAATCAATGAAGACACATCCAGGCCAAAGGTATCTAAAAGGTTGAATCATGGCAACTGGACCAAAATTTGTTAAACTAAGATGTTTTGCTTCCCATCCAGGAAGCTTCATCAGTCAAATAAAAATAAAATAAAAAATTAGTTAGGCAGAGTGTCAGAAAATCGTTGTACCAACTATTGCCACACCAACTTCGGGGGTTTCTCCCCCCAAATTTATTGCAATGTGTCTCAATCATCCAGGCCAAAGGTATGTAAAAGATTGAATAATGGCAACTGGACCAAAATTTGTTAAACTTTTGGGGAGAAACCACTGAAGTTGGTGTTGCAAGAGTTGGTACATTCCAAGGACTCTCGTGACCCTCTGCCTAAGTAATTTTTTTATTTTAACTGATGAAGCTTCCTGGATGGGAAGCAAAATGTCTCAGTTTAACAAATTTTGGTCCAGTTGCCATGCTTCAACCTTTAAGAAAAGCAAGACAAGTAAAATCAGTTAAATATTTAGACTACTGGTGGAAGTAATTATGTTTCTGGTTGTGAAAAAGTGTAAGTAGTGCAGAACATCTATATATTTTTCTGTAATTTTCTGGTCAGGCATCTGTGCTTCAAGAGTCCATTTAAATTGTACATTTTGGCCCATATGCCAAATTACTATTGGCACATAATGCTACTTCTTTGTTTCCCAAGTTAGTGTAACAATTGATCCTTTTAATACTAGCATGAAGAGTGCAGAATTATCTTCTATACGATTATACAGTAAGTATATATTTTGTACATAAATATTATTACCCATAGTTGTTTTTGAGTGTAATCTTTTTATGCTGACCAACTTGGATTAATTATGTACTGGTTTATCATGCACACAATAAATCAATTGATA
Source organism: Thermophis baileyi (assembly GCA_003457575.1). NCBI lineage: Eukaryota > Metazoa > Chordata > Lepidosauria > Squamata > Dipsadidae > Thermophis > Thermophis baileyi. The sequence goes on from QLTV01002141.1 coordinate 4,982,622, forward strand.
AATCAGGAACTAGGAATCTAAATCATTGAAATCTTTATGGAACCCTTCTGTGCAAATTGATACATTATGTTTGTATAATTTGGGGCAAGAAAACCTTTTGGATTTTCATCTTTTACCTTTTCTGGAAGTCTGCATATCTTTTCTGCTAAATTCATTTAGGTCCTACTAAGATATAGAGATTTATCAACAAATCACTCACTGTTTAATGCCTTTTTCATTTATTTTGTAACTGAGTCATCCAATATGAGATGTGCCAGTGTGAAATAATAATCCCTTTGGCTTAGTCAATTCTAACAAACAACTTGTTCAATTGTGTGAACATTTTATTAAATTAGCAATCCTATCCTATGGAAATCTCACATATATTAAATTTCCTCATCATCAGAGGTGGGTTCCTGCCGGTTCAGACCAGCTCTATAGAACTGGTAGTGGGAATTTTCCCCCGCTCGCCAAACCGGCAGCAATGGCCGGCTGGACATGCCCCTGAACCAGCTCTCTCGGCAGCGCCGTAGGTGGCACCATCTTGTTGGTGCAGAAGCTGGGTTTTTAGCACTGCGCATGTGCGCACCCCCGGGCGGCGCATGAGGAAGTGAACCGGCAGCGAGGTAAGCCATAACCCACCCCTGCTCATCATGGTGAAGTTCTTACTGCAATGATTCAAAATAAATTATATACACTGATGATAAAAACATTCTGGAGAGCTCTGTAAAAATCATTGATGCTCATCAGTCTGGAAAATATGTCTGATGTCAACTTGCAAAGCTTTCAAGTTGCCATAAGCAGGAGGGGGGGAGAACTGACAGAGTTGCTGATTGTCCTAGCTGAAACTACATTCCACAAATGTTTTTTTTACTGATTGTGTCCTAGGTTACCGGAGTCAGCAGGAGGGGTGTGGGTTTCACAGCCCACCAACGTGGTTCATTGGAGAATGTGATTTATGACATGTCCAGGGAGAAGGGGGGAGACAGGGTCATGAGGGCACGTAACCTACGTGAGCTCAGTTCTGACTGCATCAGAGTATTGCCGAAATGTCGCTCCTAATAAATGGCTATATTTCTTTTGAAGCTTGGCTTGTGGCTCATGAATTAATTAGGGCATCTTTTGGAAACTTCACATCTGCTTCAGAACATTCCCTTTCTTAGGACAAACTTGGTTAAATTGTCCTCAAACCAAAACTAAAAAAAAAGATCTAACTACTTGGTATCTTCCAAGATGTTTGCTGTTGCACTGAGACCATCCTGTTGAACATTTTGCTGAAAAAATTAATATTTCAGTGGTAGTTGGCAAAATCTTCTGAATCCAGGCATAACTTCTTCAGCAAATTCACTGTGTCTTTTAGCCAGTCCTCTTATCCAGTCTATCTCACAGGGTTGTTGTAGAGCCAAAATGAAAGATCTTTCTGTAAGCTGCCTTGAGCTCATGTCAGAAGTATCTAGCAAAAGGCTAGATGAAAAGTATCTAGCAAAAGTCTTAGCATGAAAACAGAAATGCCACTGCCTTTTTGCAGTGCTTAGCAACAAAGCCTGGGATATGAGAAAAGAAAGGCTAAGACTTTTATATATAAGGGGAAGAAAGCATAAGGAGAGAACATGAAAGATTTGAAGTAGGACTGGATATAAATTCTGTATCATAAATTCTGCCTACTGAGAGTCTATTAACTCTCTTTTACAGCTATAGTTCTAGATCACAAGAAACATTTCATTCCTACCCATATTTGTCCAAGTCTCTGGCAGTTATAGCTAGTTTGTGCTAATGTTAGGAAGCCTGACCATAGCTGGAGAAGAAGCAACATACACATCTGATAAACAATAAGTAATGCAAAGAGGTGTTCCCCAAACCCCCATCCACCCCATCAATTGACTCAAGTAAACCAAAAATGGACAGGAATCAAGAGAGCATGTAATAGGATGAACAAGCTGTATCTGCATCTACAACTCATATATAAATTTTAAAACTGTACTGGATACTTTACACATACTATGTCAAAAGCAATGTTCAAGACAGCATAAAGGCAAATAATTTTATCTTCACAAGGTTTTTTTGTGGTCTTCATTGCCATGCAATAGACATAGTTGCATGCATTAATGGGATTTCATAATCAGCTCTTTGGAAAATTTTACATCATCCTAGCTACTTCCTGACCTGTTTATGTCCTGCAGCTTCACAAAAAAAGGAGGAGGAAGTTTAAACCCTGAAAGTTAATTTGCAAGAAATTATGTCAGTGGCCAGTTCTGTTTGTCCATTTAACAAAAATTTTCACAGAACCATCACCTCTGGCTTCCAAAAATTTCTCAGAGCATTCAAGTATCTATTAGATCACATAAACATGACCTGACAGCAGGCTATATAATGGATGTCCAACATCCAAAGATAAGGAATAGTACAATGACCAAAGTTTACCATACATCTTATCATGATAGGAGAAACTACAACCTGTCCAATATTCAGATTCTTTTTATCTTACTCAAGGAGCAAATTGAGCCTACAGCCTGCCAAATGGATTTTCCTGATGACAGACTAAGACTCTTATAGAGCTTTAAAATTCTGGGCTGACATTTTTAAGGTGGCATCTGGAATACTTTCCTAATTCAAATAGTACATTTGAAACTATTTCAGTTGTCTTGATCAGGAGACCATGACAAGCAAAGAGGCCAAGATAGCACTAGAATTCCTCCATCCAGTTGGTTGACACCCATCTGGAAAAAGGCCCACCCAGTTCTGAGGAGCAAGCTAGCACTATGACATTTTTTCTTGAGGCATGAAAGAGAAGATGCCTCATTATTTGCCAGCTGATGAATATGCCCTAAGAATAGTCACCATATGACAACTGGCTGACTCTGAGAGGCCTGGAATTTATTTAAAATTTGTATGGGCATCCATCTTACATAGATGGATCAAAATATAATAACAATAACAATAATAACCTCTAATTACAAAATAAGAGCAAACCATAATACAATAGCCAAGGCAACATAGCAAACATACAATCCAACTACATCTTTACTGGAATCAACTAACACCCCCTACATTTAAAGTAGGCTGATGTAGGTAGTGAAAAGAATGAATTTCAAGCACCTATGTGGCTATGAACCTAAGGAATTTAACTTCTAGGAGGATTTATTTAGTGTAAAATATATGAAGATCCTTCAAGTAAGAGATAGTTTCCAAGGGTACGATTGGAATTGAGTCCATTTAACTTTGGTGGCTGTTGGGGGTCAATGACCTAGGTGGTTGCTTGAACTCTGCATAAAACTGATGAACAGCCTAGATGTGCGGTTATTCACAACTCTTTCCTTGCTCCTTCTGTGAGTTAAATAATCCAGAGGTTGGACTTCATGAAAAGAATTTCATCTTTTTCTGATATAAAAACAACTGACTTGTTTTCTAAGCAGAAGGAAAAGACAGACTGAACTGCAGACAAGATAGCTTAAAGCTTCTTAAATCATACTGATACACAAAAGAAAATAGTACAATTATTGAAGTTGTTTCTTTGGTTCTGTGTCTCTCATAGATATAAATGGAGGAAAGGAATAATGGGATACAGTCAGTGCTGGGAATACTGGGAAATTGGAGTTTATGTGTCTGTTGTAGTGGTCTGTTTAGAGCCAGTTTCTAAATGGAAACTGAACTTAACTAAGCAACCTTTTCCATCACTTTTAATCTTTCCAGAGTTACTTTGATGAAATAGTAGAGGTCCATATTTTTTTCAGATTGCCAATATCTGTACTTTGCAACATACTGTTTTGTTACATTAGAATTAGGAAAAACTATAAACAGTGAGACACATATTGGTCTTATGGCACTGTGTAGGATCTGCTTACTACTATGTCTGCCATCAGCCTTTCCTACCAAGAGTTCATACTGCTTTCCACAAAGTGTTTCATGAAGAACATGATGAAAAAATGATACCTGAATGTGCTGCTGTGTTTCCGTAGTAAAACACTTAGAGTAAATCTGATACTAAAGTTATCCTTAGTGGTCATATATTTTTTCACTGCTAAAATCAATAGGCCATTCCTTCATGTTGAAACAGTGCCATCCCACTGATGTCAATGGGACAGCAATTACAACTAAGAATGGAACCTGGCACCAACCTTTCTGCTGAGCTGCTTATGTCCCAAAGTCACACTACACAGATGGTGTGACAAGCATTGGCAGCTGTTTTCCATTGTATAACTAGCTGGGCAGAGTGTATCTCTGAAGGAAATTAGGAATAGCACAGAACTGCAGATCGTTCCTGGAAAATAGAAAACTTGATTACTTGATCCACAGAGTTGTAGTCAAGGGTAAAGGCAATGTTAACTATTTTTTTTAAAGAAACCAGTATAATGGGAAACACAAAAAGAGGAAATGAATACGAGTGTATGTATTAAAAGAAGTGCATTTCTGTTCTGAAAATACTTTGTTACATTAATTTTCCATGGGAAAAAAAGTAAATTATAGTTATATTTCAGTCTATTGGGACTGGTAGCCTGTCATTTAAGTACATTGTCCTTTCTTCTATGACAGTGTTACTTTATGAAAGTTTCCAGCTATGAAGCAACAGCATAAGTGTTCAAAACTGTTCTATTCCTTAAACATTTGACATAATCTGTTTGAATAGTAATAATTAACATTCATGGGTGTCAAGAATTAGTCTTCTTTTCCTAATCTGGTGTTCTATAGTATTTGCAGCAGCCTGAAAATTCTTAAAGAGAAATTTTGGGTCAAAGCAAAGAACACTATTTTTTTGTTATTGTGGTTGTTAGTTTTGAATGCACAGAAATCCTCCTTTAATCTTTTCTTATAGGGCTTGCAAACTTCCAGAATTAATCACTGAAGCATGTGTGTCTTCCTCAGACTTATGTAAAAGGCTGAAAAAATATGTTGTTGCTTTAATAATTCAATCTTGGAAAAGATTGCCTTAAAGTGATAGTGTCAGCTGCCATCTTATGCTTGCTTGTGCTTCACTACATTATGGTGACAAAGTTTGTCAGACAAACTGCCATGAACTGTGGGGATGGGGGAAGGCAAGGGGAAAAATGAATAAGTGCTGTATCTCTTAGAGACGCTGCTTCAAGGTCATCTGACATACTAGCTGCATACCATCCTGTGCCTGGACTGACCATTACAAAAACATCCTGTCTCAACCTGACTGGTTGCATGGGGTGGGAAATAGGTAACTAAGGGAGGGAAAAGTTGAATTGAGGGATTTTGGAACAGTTCTGGCTATCCATTACTGCAATACAGTTGACTTCTAATAAACTATACCTTTCTCAACAAATGGAGCCAAAGATTGATTCTGTTTACAGGTTTAAGTGGTGGCAGGTCTGACAGATGAAGACAGCCAAATGTTATGTTCTTGATTAGTGTGCTGTGAAACATCATCTGACGATCAAATTCAAAGTACTATTCAGTAGTATTTGATTGCCATAAGGTAGCTTTTAGGTAAAACACATGTACCTAAGAGTTTTTACCAAAAACACTTTAGGCAAAATTTAGAATTTTAATGCATTTTTACTGCATTATTATTTTGTTAGCATTTTTTTTTCAAGGTAAACAAAATTCTCAAGATGAGTAACAATTTTTGGCCAGAAGCGTATAATCTGCCTTAAGAAAACCCTGTTTCTTGAATCATCAGTTCAGAATTTAAAAGTGTTTCATTTACTTACACCATAAATGTTGGAGTGAACAAATAAGAGTGCATCATTCTGAAATTTCTTACTCATAAATAATTAAAGGTGCTTTGTCTTTGATCTCATTCAGTGAGTATGAGTCTTACCAATAGTTGCTGCATCCTAGAACATGATTATTTGGTGACAATAGTTCTCTGCTGGTGTTCTTAAAAACACACAGAAAGCAATCTTGCTTAATTGTAGAAAATGTTGTGTTTTGTGAATAAGGTTTCACACATCACGTACTGCATTTTTCATTTAAAAATTGTAATAACTGTCAGGTTCATTTGATGGCAAAGTTGCCAAAGGATAACTTTGTAAGGCAATTAAGCAAACAGAACTCTAGCAGAAGAAAATAGGCAAGTGGCACTCTTGCAAGAAAAAAAAGAATAAGAGAGCTTACCGTGTCATTTGTCTTCATTATCTTTTTGCTCACACAGTGGACAACAGGAAAGTGGTTGGAGGCTCTCTAACCTGTGAACTGTTAATGAAAGAATTCCTTGGTGGTAAACAATCATACAAACGGCCAAAGTCAGAAAGACTACCTATGAAGTGAAAAATCTCTATATAGATTGACTTTGAATAAATTCTGTGGGGCTTAGTAAAACTTGCTTCTGAATAAATATCTACAAGGTGGCACTGTCTATAAACCCTGGCATATAATTGGGGAGAAAAAAATCCACAGCTAATTATAGAAACATCTTTTCACTCCATGGAAAATACATTGAGTCTAATTAAACAAATTTCACTTACTTACTTACTTACTTACTTACTTACTTACTTACTTACTTACTTACTTTGTCTGTCTATCTGTCTGTCTGTCTGTCTGTCTGTCTGTGTCTTTTGATATATATTACAGGCCATAGATTATTCATAAACATTCTGCACATTATGGTTTGGCTTACAGCATCTACAACAAACTCAACACTGGAATTCTTGCAAGAGCCACATCACAAAACTGATTTCCCTTAAATAACAAGACATATTTCACAAAATAAATATATTTTTAAATTTTTGTTTGCCTACTTATAAGCATTTCAGATTGTATTATTTTCAAAAGTTGTGTTTCAATTCAAATATTTGCCAACATTCCTAATTTTACAACGAAGAGATTTTTGAGAAAAGACCTGATTGTTTTGTTAGAGTACATTTATTACAGAACAATAATCAGAATCCTCATATTAAAGTAGCAGGAATGAAACTGAAGGCATATCAGAAAAGTTTAAAAAATCCACAAATTATTAGTTGCATGGAAAGAAGAAAGTTTCAGCTTAAATAGCATGAATTTTACTAGAAAATTGTATCCCTGAAAAGAACTTCTCTATATCAATAAGGATGGCATTTTTACAAATTTAAGGTGATGGGAACTTGCCAAAAAATGTTATGCAGACTCTTCAATGAGGATAGTCATAACAACATGAATAAATATAAATGTCTTTTATGCTGGCTAATTATACCATTTTGCTAGAATGATTTATTTATATTTGGCACATAGAAGACACTGTCTGCTTTCTGCAACAAGAACACATTCTATTCATCCTACTTTCTAAAACTGTAATTTTCTGTAATTATCATGTGCATGGCTAAACCTAAATACTTCTAATTGTTTTAAGGATAGATTGACTCAAGTCTATTAAATCAAGTCAAATAAAGTCAAATCAGTTACTGTAATTAAAAAAGGCTCCTCCTTCCTCTTATAGTCAATTGAATTGAAACTACTAAACAGTTAATTGTATTATATCTTTAAAAAAAACTTAATTGGTTTAAAAGATATGTCCTGTTTTTTAAAGAATTTACTAGGTCACATAATTAAGGAGCAGTATCGTCAAATTATGTATCAGCAAAATTTAACTGTCATGTATCTGTCACATGAATCCTATAGAAGTATGGATCCTGTGAAATGGTTATACCCTACAGTATACATTTTGGGATGTACTATTCTGTTGTAAGAAACCCCTCCCTCCAGATTAAAATATTCTTTATTCTTAGTATTAAAAAGAGGCAGAATATTTCCCCAGAGGAGAAATGGAGAAAAACCTTAACAAAAGCAGAAAGCAGCCCCAGTCTTCCTGCCATAGGAAAACAACTTCAAACTAAGAAACTTGAAGAGGCTGGCCTTTAGGAATGCAGATTTTGTATCCATTCAGGAAGACTGGGCCAATCTATTCACAAACAAAACGCCTTCAGGCTGGAGCTGATGGTATTAAAAATTTACATTCCCTCACCCAAATTCTAAGGACAGGACATGACCTTTAAGACATAATAGGATTAACCCAGCACCATTGGAATAGTAAAAGACACAAGGCTTACTACATTGTGCAACCCTCCAGAAAATCTCAATCACCAAACCCCAGAACCCTATAAAAATCCATCCACTCACTCAACCATTTTGTCAGCCACCCCAGAAACATGCTGCTGTCCCTGAAGTTTCTGGAAACCAAATAAACAGAGACCTTCTTTCCTTGTAGCCAGCCTCCATTTTATTTCCAGCATCTTTCTCCTGACTTGGAGACGGACTGATTTGTCTTCCCAAAATTTGACAACCTAGATGGGACTCCAAGCTAACTTAACCAACGGACCTGGCCTGGGTAAGCCTCCACCTTTCCGGCAACAGACCCCTTGTGTCTATGGGTTGGTTACCCAGACCATGGCCATTTGGAAAAGGATAGTAAAGGGAGTTTGAGTCTTGAACTCAGTGGCTGCTTGGAAAGAAGGTGAGTACCTCTAAATTTTAACTTTTAAAACGCAGGAAAGTGAGGGAAATGTGTATATGCCTGTGTGTGTAAGTGAGAGGACCCTTCTCCCAATCACACCTGGATCCTGTTCCCTCTGTGCCAGAGGTAGGTTCCTACTGATTCTAACCGGTTCTTTAGAACCGTTAGTAGCTCGGCGATGACGTCCCGGAGCCGGTTCCGTTGTTGTCTCTGTGGGCACCGCCATCTTGGATTTTGCTTCTGCGCATGCGCAGAAGCTAATTTTTGCTTCTGCGCATGCACAGAAGCTATTTTTTATTGCTGCACGCATGCGTGTGCACGGCATGACCCTGAGCGAACCGGCAGCAAAAGGATCCAGAACCCACCCTCTGTGCCTTTCCTAGCTGCACCCAGATCTGTTTGAAAGACCCTGGAAAGCAAGGGGCTTTGGCTGGAGTGCAGGACCTTCTGTGGGGAGAAGGGAGGTTGTGTGAAAGTGGAACAGAAAAGTGAGAAAGAGAGAGTCAAACCTGGGCAACCAGCCAAAGTCTCTAAGCAAAGCTCCACTCTTCTAGGAGGGACCCTCATACTCTGCAAAAAGAAGTCAGAGTCCTCCGAGATCCCTTGAGGTTTGAAACTGAGGCACAGGGCAGGGTGGCTTAAAAGTCACCTTGCGTGGGCTAGTGCAGCTTAAAAAGTTGCCTTGCTCAGTTAACACTGAAAGATTGCCTTACCAGGGGCAAAGGCTGAAAGATTGCCTTACCAAGGGCCAAGGGCTGAAAGATTGCCTTACCAGGGGCAAAGGCTGAAAGATTGCCTTACCAAGGGCCAAGGGCTGAAAGATTGCCTTGCTGGGGCAGAGGACTACTCTGCGGATGCAGGAGAGTAAAGGAAAAACTCACTGCGGGTAACAGGAACAAGGGCCAGAGCCTTACCTGAAAATATGGGAAGCTCTGGTTCTAAGGTCCTGCCAATGTCTCCTTTAGGGAGATTGCTAAAAGCCTGCGATTAAATGAGGTTACCCGTCCAGGTGGGAATGAAAAAGAAGCATGCACGCCAATTATGCAAGAGATGGACTTTTGCTCAGGGACGAAGCAGGAAAACCAATTTGGCTAGATAAAGGTACTTAAAAGAAAAGGAAAATATAGTAATATTGATCTTTCTCCCCTTCTAGATTTTTGCCTTTCCTAATTTAGATTAACTGAGATTAAGAATGAACAGGGTGTGTAAAGCTGAGAGTTCTGGTTTCCTTTCCTTTTCTCTTCCTCTTGTCTGTGTGTTTGTGTGTGTGTCAAAGTCTTTGTGTGCTCTTGAGGTAAATGTAACTGTTAAATGTCTCTAATCCATTAGAGACAAGAATTTTAAATTCTTAGCAAATAATGTTAAAATAAGCAATGAAAAGAAAAATCCCTTCACCCTAGTTTGCCTGGCCAGCAAAGCAGGGTGAAGGAAACTCTGTTCTTTTTTCCCCCTTTCCTTCTCTGTACCTTTAAAAGCAGCCCAAGGTTGTCAGAAGGGAATGTTTTAAGCTCATTTAGAGGAAAAGTTTTATTTGTAGATTTTCTGTATGTGTTGTAAGTGGATTTTATCTGTCTGTCCTTTTCCTAAAACATGAGGTATGTCCATCCACAGGAGCCTCTCAACTTTGCTTGTGTAGGGAAATAAGTTAAGTATAAGTTAACTTATTAAGTTACTTTTTTATCCTATCAGCAGTCAGTAAAATTATTATGGAACTAATCCTGGAACATATAAGCATTATTCAATCTCTAAAATAATGTGGTCTTTTCATCTAAACTGTGTATTGATAATACTGGGCCAAATGCTGTCAGGATGTTTAGATATTGTAAAACAAATGTTAAAGGTGGACTCTCCATGCCCCTGACAAATTGTACACATTAAAATATTAGGCTTATAAAGTTATTTGGAACTTTCAGCATTCTCAAGCTGCCAGTCGTTAAATCCTCTTTAATACGTGCATTACAAAATTTATGCATTTGTTTATTTTCAGAGGTGGAACCCTTTGTCTTTTCTTGTTCTCTTTCATTACCAGACATCTTTTGCCTTATTACCAGAATTCAGCTTCTCTTTTTTCTCATCAGTGGTGTCCCCATTTTGTTGTGATTAGTTTATCTGTTTCTTTAACAATTGCAGTACTGATGTTTTTTCAAACCTTGCCTGCAAACTATCCACCCCACACTATCTCTTCATCTCTTATCCTCTGTTCTCCATTCCTATGTCAGACCAACAATGCCTTTTCTGGGGGGGGTCACCCACAAAGGGGGGAGGTGGTCTTGTTCTCATATCTTTCAGCCTTGCACAGACAACTCCACAACCTGTGGAAGTAGAGCACACTGACCCAGATGCTGCCTCCAAAGGAGACCCTCCATTCATTTGAGCCAGGGAATTGGGTTTGGATCTGGTCATCTACTAGAAAATCATCACTGCAACCAGAGTGGAACAAACCTTCCCAGGTCCTACTGATCATCCAGATGCCTGTGAAAGTTGCAGAGGAAAAAAAGGACTTCTGGATCTATTGGCCACATGTAAAGCCAGCCATAACCAACCATAGCACCAAGCCATGCCCAACACTACCCATCAGACTTAAAAGAAAGGACCCTGAGACAGATGAGTAGAGACTGAAGACTCTCTTCAAGGCATCAGAAGGCAACTGGAAAGACTATGGGGGGAGGGCAGAAACTCATTGTAAGGTTTTCTTTCTTGCCTCATTTATGTTGTAATTAGTTAAGTGGATTCGTGGAGGGATGGCATTTGGGAGTGGTTGGCATAGCAAGTCTTCAGACTTCTATCTGGTGGGAGAGAAAATTGTCGAGGATGTTTATACCTACTTGTCTTATAGGAGTAGCTGCACACACACACCATTCAGAACCACACCGAGGCTATCCCCTTCACCTACCTCCACATAAAGCTTCCCCTAGGCTGGTTCTTGCTCTGTGGCACTAAGACCTATGCATGCATACCTTCCTGCCAATTCAATGGGGGGCCATGTCCCACCTCATGTGATTAACAGTCCATATGCCCTCACTGAAGAGGTATCAGAAAACAGATCTTCAAACCCCAAGCCCTGATTGTGACTCATAAATAAGTAAGTTCAGTAGGCAGAATATATTGTACTGGTGATCTCAATAGTGGGAGTCCTAGAGCTCACTGTGTGCAATTTCAGAAATATTAATAGCCTGGGCTTGCACACTGGCTAATCTCAATTTGACATCACAAGCCGTGGATGCACTAAACTAAGAGCTAAGGCAGGTTCAGGAAGCAACTCTTGAAAATGGGCAGCCATTAGGGCACAATCATGGCTGCGAAGAATTGCTTCAACCTGACTGAAAGCTCACAAAGTGACATCAAACATCTAAAAAGAATAGGCACAGAAAATTGGATACTATAAATTTCTTTTCTACTTAACAGAACTTTTGCCCTGGCTGCTAGACCTTCATGGATTGAAAGCTCTCTTTTGGGGAGCCACTGCAGGGATCCTTTTCTTCTGCCTCTATAAATACCTTTCCCTTTGTATTAACAAGAATTTGCTTCCCCGCATCCTGGAAAACCCCCCCCCAATAAAAGCACCCATCAAGTCTCTCTGATCAGATCAATTCTTAATCTTGTGCCAATAAAAGTGTGTGTGTGTCACCCACACTTATATGGCACAAAGAGGGAATTGTAGAAAGCCCCCCCCAGATTAAAATATTCTTTATTCTTAATATTAAAAATATTAACATTATTCTTAATATTAAAAAGAGGCAGAATATTATATTTCCCCAAAGGAGAAATGGAAAAAAATCCTAACAAAGGCAGAAAACAGCCCCTGCCTTCCTTTCATAGGAAAACAGCTTCAAAACTTAAGAAACTTGAAGAGGCTGGCCTTTAGGAATGCAGATTTTGTATCCATTCAGACTGGGCCAATCTATTCACAAAACACCTTCATACACAGCTCCCCCAGGCTGGAGCTGATGGTATTAAGAATTTACATTCCCCCATCCAAGTTCTAAGGACAGGACATGACTTTTAGGACATTATAGGATTAACCCAGCACCATTGGAATAGTAAAAGACACAAGGCTCACTACATTGCACAACCCCCTGGAGCATCTCAATCACCAAACCCCAGAACCCTATAAAAATCCATCCACTCACTCAACCATTTTGTCAGCCACCCCAGAAACATGCTGCTGTCCCTGAAGTTTCTGGAAACCAAATAAACAGAGACCTTCTTTCTTTGTAGCCAGCCTCCATTTTATTTCCAGCATCTTTCTCCCAGCTTGGAACCGGACTGAATTTTTCTTCCCACACTGTGTTTGTTGTTTCATTTATAGTGTTTAATACTATTTAATTGTATTTTAACAGTTCTGCTTTTTAATTGTTTTGTTTTTGTTATTTTAATTGTGTGTACTGTCCACATTTGTGCGTTGGGCGGTTGTATAAATTCAATAAATAAGCAGACATCTAGTCAAAGGATGTATGGATGCTAAGTTGGTTTTTTCCTCACAAATATATGCATGTTTATTCCTGAGAATTTAACTGATGTAAAGAAAAATAAATTATGTTTTTATTTACTTATAAGACATATATTAGCCTATGATTAGTATTAAAACAGTATTAGTCTGTTATGCCACTAAAGCAATCATTACTGGGTTCCCATTTATCAGGTCCTTTCTGTGGTAGCAAAATAATTCTGCTATGTATGAACCCCCAATTGGTTCTTGCTTTTAAAAATATGTAAAGTACTTAACTACTGTTGTGTATTCAGACAGTTGAAAAGAGGTAACAGAAGCCATGACAAAATTTAATACATAGTGTAAGTTACTACCCTGGGCCTGTATTGTGATATAGTTCCTGATCACAATGTATTATAACTCAGAGGAATATATGTTCGGATAATGTTGCAGGATCCAATCTGGGTTGGTCACCTGGACCAGAAGGTTTTGTCTTCCAAACTTTCGGACTCATCTGGACTGGAGCCCATCCTCAGGGAACTGAGGATCTTACAGAAATCTCTACTGCACTATCTGGTGCAATTATAATATCATCCTTTGATCATATTACTCACTACTTCTACAAATGGCATCCAGGAAGATGCACAAGTATTTGGGCCTGAGTAGCACAGTGTTGGAAACTTAATTAATAACAGATGGGGGAGATTAAATTAAGGTAATTAACTTATGCAAATTCTGTTGCAAATAGGCAAGTATTTAGATTGGGATGCTTTGAAATAAAGTAGTATTTTAGGAATTTACATTTATGTGGTAGTAACAGAGAGACAAAAAATTGAGAAATGGAGATTACTTGGAGAACCTGAAAGATGAAAATATTATGTGTATTCACGTTTAGGCTAATTTTATACCTGATATAAAATAAGCTGTAATATCAGTTAAAAAGTTAATTACTACTATGCTATATGCTATAAGCCTTTCTTTAGAGCAGTGTTTTTCAAATGTGGGAACTTGGCAAGATGTGTGGATTTCAACTCCCAGAGTTCCCCAGTCACCATGCTGCTGGAGAATTCTGGGAGTTGAAGTCCACACATCTTAAATTTGCTAAGCTTGAGAAACACTGCTCTAGAACTAAAGGTATTATGGCCTACCAGTGAGGTAGGATGGGCTAAAGATAGTCCAATGTATCACAGGATTTTAAGACTTGATACAGGTAGTCAGTTCAATGGCAATTCAAAGTTATAAAGTGCTGAAAAAAAATGGATATATGACTGCTCCTTGAAGTTGCAGTCACTGCAGCATTCCCACAATCATGTGATCAAAATTTTGGGGTTTGGCAACCAGTCTGCATTTATGACCATCATAGCATCCAGCCATCATATTCTCTGCCTTATGCAAACAGTTTCCACTTCAAATCCCTGCAACTGAAATTGTATCTGAGACTGCCAGACCTGCTGTTTCTAAGTAGAGTGGTCATGTGATGCTGCACTTAACAGCCTCTTTGCTTAGTGATAGAAAATCCAGTCCAAATTAGGGTTGTACCCTGAGGACTATCTGTAATTCAAACTCAGGGGGAAAAACAGCTTATTTAAGAGGGCATTGATAGGTTTAGCACAGTGATGGTGGACCTTTTTTTGCTCGGGTGCCAAAAGGGTGCGCGTGCGTGCCCACACCCATAATGCAATGCCTTCCCCCCCCACACATGCACGCACAACCCCCCGCGCTGCCCCCCTGCGCATGCGCCCAGACCTCACTGAAGCCTCTGAATTTCTGGTAGGCCCGTTGGATCCATTTTTCGCCATCCACAGGCTCAGGAGGCTTTCCTGAAGCCTGGGGACGGTGAAAACAGCCTCCCCCCGCCCTCCGGAATGCCGAAAATCAGCTGGCCAGCGTGCACATGCACGCTGGAGCTGACATATGGTGACGCCTCACGTGCCTTCAGATATGACTCCGCGTGCCACCTGTGGCACGTGTGCCATAGGTTCACCATCATGGGTATAGCATATCTGTTCTGAAGGACTCAGGAGTTTTTGCTTTGATCCATCTTGGCAAGACATCTTCACCAAATAAATTAGTAAAGTAAAAGTAAAGATGAATTTTTTTCATTAAAAAAATGAGTGGATCTTAATTTGAATATAATATAATTTGGTTTTCAGGAACATAAACCAAAATTATTGAGTTAGCACTTCTGTCCAAAAATGGTGAACCTAATAGTAACGCCTCACAAATCAAGATTAATAATATCAAGACTAATAAAATTATTTTGGCATCAAAAGAGGATGGGGCTGAAAACATCACAGGGCTATTTTCTTCATGACTATGAGTGTAATACATCAATAAAATTAATGACTCTTTCAAAATCAGCTGCTTGAGATATTTACCTTGCTCACCTAATGATTGGCTCACATTCAGTAACATCACAACTTGTACAGTCTGGTCCATATTATTCCCTAAACCAATTCTGGTTCACTGGATTGTTTTACTAAGTAAAAAATACCTGTACAATCTGCTTCTATATTCATTTGTAATTATTTCTTACCTGGATTTCTCTGTAAATTCCACAATGTAAGAAACTCAAATGTCTTCATGTTACTTGTCCTTGTTTTATTGAATGTTTCTCTCATATATGCACACTTCCCTGTGAGCCTGTAATAAAACAGTGCATATCTATTTACAACCAATAAGAACATGCCGAGTACGAGTCGCAAGAAGTTTTTCTTTACTGTGCAAGATGTTTCCCTGCACAGACCGGCCGAGAGACGCGATGGAGCTGCCAGTCTCCGGTAAGATGCACGTCTCGCAGCCCGCCCCACCCCATCCACCGCCGCACCTGTCTCGCTTCTCCGCCATGTCTTACCTGACTTCCAGCTCCTGCCATGCCCGGCGAGGGGGGGAGAAGAGACGGCAAGGGGAGCCCTGTCTCGCTCCATGCGTCTCGCTTCTCCGCCGCCCCACCCCTCCCCACCTGCCACTCCCCCTCGCTGTCCGAGATCGGCAGGCCAGAACGCGCTGCTGCCACCCAGGAGAACAAAAATGTGAGAAATGGGCTCTCTTGCAGCGCCTCCTCTCTCTCTTCTTCTCCTGAGTGGCAGCGGTGTGTCTGGCTCACCAAATCTGGCCTGCTGATCTTGGGCGGCAGCGGCTCTGACCCGATCCTCGCTGACAATGCTGCGGGCAAGAACCGGCCACGCCGATCCTGCTTCATGGATGCACAGACAGCCTGCATCGGCCACTGCTCGGAGCTCTGGCGCAAGTCCCCCTCCTCCCAGTCCCAGGTCAACCGGGCTAGGGCTGGCAAGAGTTTTTTTGTGGCCGCTCTTTTTGCAGCCACCACTAAGAAAAGGGGCGCGTGAGCTAGGGTTTGTGGGAGCGGCCTCCGTGAGGTTGTTCCGCGTGGATGGCAGTTTCATTTGGGGTGCATGGGGCATGTTCCCCCTCCTTTCCCCACCTCTGCGGCTTCGCCTCCTCATATCGTGTTGTTTGCGCGGCAGCTGCGCATGCGTCTAAGTATTTTGGGGGAGGGCTTATTTGGGGGGGGGGCTTATTTCAGCGCATGCTCTGAAAAGCCTGATTGGGCTTAATATGGGGACATGTCATGTTTTTGGGGAAACACGGTAGATTGCCTGAGATGTTTGTGTATCATAACAAACCTGCTCTATTAAAAACAATTCAGAATTAACAACTATACTGTATGTTATTTGATAAGGGAACTTCTAAATTTTTCCTATTGTGAAATACATGACCACCTGCCCAAGTGCCAATCACATACGGAGCAACTGTAGTAAAGGAAAAATGGGGAGAGAAATTTAAGTAAAAATAATCCAAGTAGTCTAATAGAACCAATTTAGTAATGCAAAATTGATTGAGTTACCATCACTAAGTGGATCACCGTCACTAAGTGAATCATTCCATAAATTTGCATCAATTCTGTTCCAATTTTGCTCTGCAAAGCTAACAGACCTTGAAATCACTATTCTTTTGCTCCCATCGCTAAAACGATAGCTTTTTGAGCCTGGCTCATAGCCCATAAACCTGAGCTTTCTAGCCTTTGGTTGTCCCTTTCTTCTAATTGCTTTTGGAATATGCACCCATGCAGTACTTCCAAAAACTCTTAGATGTGCCAGAGATGGCTTCCTCCCATATAGCACTGCATATGGAGTATCATTAATGGATGAACTCCACAGCCTATTAATTAAATAATTAGCAGTCAACATGGCTTCACCCCAGTATGACCTGCTCAGACCAGAATCCTCCAGCAGTGAGTCTTTCATCATTTGTAAGACTCCATTCCGTTTCTGAGCTATACCAGTCTCAGCTGCTGTTATGGATTTGTGCACCTGTGTTTTATACCTAACTGTCCCAACCACTGTTGAAAACTTGTTGACATAAATTCTGAACCTCTGTCAGTCTGCAGCTGACATACCTGTTGTTTATATCTCCTTTCCACAAAGCTTACCCATTGCTTAAATTTCTGTAGCACCTCTATTTTAGTCTTTAGTAAATAGCAGCTGCAACAGTCCAGGCGGTTTTCCGGGCCGGTGTTTTCTGGTGGCACAGGTGGCGCAGCTTTTCACGTAGTCCTCCACCTCAGTCTTCATCTTTGGCCACCAAAACTGCTGTCGCGTTAGGTGGATGGTTTTGAGAAACCCAAAATGTCCTCCCAACTTGGAGTTGTGACTTCGCTGGAGCACTTCTAGTCTTAGGCTGGCAGGCACGTATAGCTTGGATCCTTTCCAGGCCAAGCCTTCCCTCATCATCAGGATTTCCTTGTTATCGTTGAGCCTTTAACTTTGCGGTCCACTCGTCCTGGCTTCGTGCACTCCGTCGTCTGACTTGGCCCCTGGTGAGGACCGGGGCTGCTAGTTCCCTCTCTGAGGGGGGGTGCTTACTGGTTCCTCTGGTGAGGGGGGAATGACCGAGTGAAATTCTTCTTCTCTTTGGTTGTTGTATTGTGGTTTTCTGGACAAGGCGTCAGCCAGTAGATTTTTCCCAGCTGGGATGTGCTTCAGTTCGAACTTGAATCGTCTGAAGTATTGCGCCCAATGCACCTGTTTGGGTGAGAGTTTCCTGGGGGTTTTCAGGGCCTCGAGGTTTTTATGATCTGTCCATACCTCGAACGGTACCTTGCCCACTTCTAGGAATTGTCTCCATGTAAGCAATGCCCAACGAACGGCATATGCTTCTTTCTCCCAAATGGCCCATCTCCTTTCAGTGGCCATGAGCTTCTTCGAAACGTATGCACACGGCCAGAGTTGGCCTTTCTCATCTTTCTGTAACAGCACCGCCGCCATGGCTACGTCACTGGCGTCTGACTGGATTACGAACTGCTGCTCTGGGTCAGGGTGCTGCAGAATTGGTTCTTGGGCAAAGAGCCGCTTCAGCCTTTCGAATGCTTTTTGGCATTCCATTGTACAACCAATTGGCTGGTTGGGCTTTGGCTTGGTGGGTGATGGGCGAGTCTTTAGCAGTTCAGTCAGTGGCAGCGCCACCTCGGCG